>JANIJI010000001.1:6882500-7077500 GCA_024500535.1 Leptonema lineaticorne
TATCAAAGTTTTCCTTCATTGTGTTTAATTTCATTTTATTATTATTCGGCAAAATTGTATTCTAACCGAACTTGGAAATGAAACGATATTAGAAGAAATATTTCGAATTTACTAAATACAAGTCTATTCTTCGAAATTTAAAATACATATTTCATAAATGCCATTGATATTCAAATAATTGATCTCAAAATTAACAATATGAAATAATAGAACCGCTGATATTTTACAAAATAATCAATTGAAAATTTATAACTAAATATTTTCATATATAAATCGATAAATTGTATAGGAATGTTCAATTTCCTATAGAACATAAATTGAGGTGGTTAAGCCAATTTATTCAATTTTTCATATAATTGAGAAACTTTGGCATACATAATATGTAATTAAAATATGTGTATTACGTAAATTTCAATTTTGACGCTTGTGACTGTGCCATCAGAATTTATTTTATTAAAGGTGATCGTGTGCGTTTGACATCTACTTTAACCGCTAATATTAAACTTCATTTTGACTTTTCGACATCCTATTAAATTTTTAGCATATTCATCATTTAAATACGGAGTGAACTCATTAACATGATAATTGCTTAGGCATAGAATATTATGCGAAATTGTCGGCGAACGTCGTAAATCGATACGCTCCAGTTTCGTTTCAGTCGTTATTATTTGATGAATCTGCGAAAGGGTTAAAGTGTTAAATAAACTATCGATTTGAGTATTTTTGCGATCGTTGTTTTTTTTTTTTTATTTATTATTATTGATCGACGATAAATGTTAGATTTAAAATATACAATAATTCGAACGTTTTCTTCGAAATTTATTCGATGGAGTCAAATCTAGGTGAATATGGAGGAGTCGTGAAATAAATATTTACCACGATATTTGTAAACATCGTTTAACATAAATTTAATTTAATAAAATAATATATCACTTTTTTTTTGTATTGTTAATAAAAATATATATCTAAAAAATATTAGTCGTAACATTGATTTCCATTCAAAAAAAAATTATTTAAAAATGTATTTTATTATATACTCTTATCGTACTATATAAATATATATATATATATATATATATATATATATATATATATATATATATATATATATTATAGTGAAATATTTGGTATATTATATTTATTTAAATTGAAATGTTTTTATACAAATATTGATATTTGAAACACTATATATGTGATATAAGAAAAAGCAGGTCGGATCAAATATATTATTTGACAAAAATAAATAGTATCAATATATATAAGCTTTATTCGATAATATCGAACGATTTGCGGCAAGCTGTGCAAACTTCGCCATATTAAAGCTTTTTTGCAGCGTGTCCGTTTAGTCTTTGAATTAATAAACCTTTTCAATGTTATTTTAGGCCTCAAAGTTTCAAAGTTATCCATGCATACGCAGCTAAATTCGATATTCGGTTCAAGTTAACGGAAGAAAAAAATCGATGTGTGTGTGTGTGTGTATGTGTGTATATATACGTTTTTTTTTATAACTTTCGTCAGCGAGAACGTTTGAGAAGCGCAGCTGAGGAAAAATCGATTGCGTTATTTTTAGTTATCCTTGAAAAAAAAGTTTCGTATTTAGCTTTTTTTTCCTGTCAATACATTCAATATATTTTGAAGAATGTTTTGTGACGAGCAGAATGTTCTTTGATATGTACATCATTTTTTATTTCAAATCAAATAAGTAAATTGCAAAAGTTCAATTATAAATGTTTTTATGAAAATATTCAATCTTGTTTAAGCATATTTATACGAAAATTCCTGTAAAAATGAATTTTTATTGAAAAATTCAACATATTTCTTTGATCTCATTTGAAAAGTCGTATTTATCAGGTAAATTTCGTCGTATTCTCAGAATAAACCTTTGTGATATTAATATAAATTATATATATATATATATATATATATATATATATATATATATATATATTAGATGTAATTTTTCTTGACATAATTATTTATTATATTTATTAAAAAAATGTTTTTATTATAATATATTATATATTAAAATCATATTTTTATATAAAATAATTAAATTTTTAATTGTTTCGATGATAAAATGTTTTTTTTTTATTAGAGTCTAAAGCAAATTTCAGATTTAAACCTCAAGATATTAACTGACATTTAATTTTCCATTATGAAAAACTTATTTTCATTGTAAATATATATTTTAAGATTTAAATAATATTCTTTGGTTTTTTTTATTGTACTGCAAAATATAAATCAGATTCGTAAAATTTTATTTTCGTAAAAGAGACTCGGACAAGAAAAGCTCTGCCACTGTTAAATTATCACCGTGCAAAATCTTGGTTTTACGAGATTAAATATAAAATTCATAATTATTCTTAGATATACTTGATATTTCATAACATTTTTATTATTCTTCATAATTAAGTAGTATTTTTTTTTTGGAATGAACGAAAAAAAACTGTAAGAAGAAAGCGCAGAATGCGAATTAAACTTTCGCCTTGTGTACGGATGTATTTTAACCATATCTCTCTCTACTGCGGGTGTCATAAGAAAGTATACGGAATAAAATTTTGAATAGGTAATTTAACTCGATATTTTTATGATATCTAAGACCTTGCGTCAAAATTGTCGCATTACTTTTTTATGAAAGTTGTAAAACGTAATTAGCATCGTTTTGTGTTAAGGGGCTCGTCTCAGTTTTTACAACGTTCCATAATTAATTTGATATTTATTATTAAAATTTATATCATATTATATTGTCTTCTATGTTTAATACGAAATGTAAAATGCTTTTCAAGGAAATTAATATTTTTATAATATATTTTATCTTTAGAAATATTAAATCATTCGTAATTTTTGAGGAAAAAATTATGAATACATCTAATAGATGAAAAGATACCCGAGTCATACTCGGACGTGGCTAATCATCAATTTAAAAAAATATATATAAAGATTTTTTTCATTCAATTGTAAAAAAATGTTTCGTTTATTTTATTAAATATAAATATATTTATTTTAATTAAAATTAAAAAAAACGTCTAAAATATTTTTTTTAATTATAGAAAAAAAAGGTATCAAAGGTTTTCAAAATGATAAAAATTTGAAAAGCTTCTGTAGAATCACTCTTCACAAACATCGAATAAAACGAAACGACGCAATTTTTAATTACAACATTTTTCCGCCAAAATGCGCTGGAAAATCTTCCGTCCGCCAAGTGTCACGCGATCCGCCAATTACAACACACACATACACACACACACACACACACACACACACAAGACGCAAATTTAAGATGATCCGAATTCGGATTTAATTAAATTTCACTTCACACGAACGAGCACATACTCCGCCACTTTCTCGAACGTATGTTTTCGAATACCGACAAAAGTCCCTGTACGTCGGGCGTCCGCCTAATTCCGCCCACCTGTCTTGTATCTCCTCCAAGAGTCTTCCCTTCCACTTTTTACGACATCTTTAATTCCCTCTGATACCGCTCCGGTAATTTCTTACCCCTAAACGTTCATCCATTTTACTCACTTTCGGCTCGCTCTTTTTTATCTTATCCTGTTTTCCTTTGCTTCAATGTGCATACTTTTTTAGATATATACATGTTTTTCACTATTTTAATTTTTTATATTAAGAGTAAATTATTTTTATAAAATACAAATTAGTGTATATAATAGTAGATATATTCATGATGTTTCATAATAAAAAAAAATATATAATAAAAATGTTCAAGTGACATCGCAGAACCGATGTTTGAATCGGAGGATCCTTTGCATGATGGCCAGTCACGCTAAACCCTTTTCCATCGCATGTGTCTCAAATATTCTAGAGGTCCTCTACTTTTGTATGATTTCATGGCATTATGTATATATATATATATATATATATATATATATATATATATATACATAATGCCATTTAAGTTTTTCATCCACGTACGGCGATAGGGGTTGGGGGTGTGTCGGTCACTTTTGACATTTTTAGCACCCCTTGTTATCATCTCGTACGCTCAGTGTGACATTTAGTAGAACGTGACGCATACTACATTGCCAACAACATATATACAATATATATATATATGTGTGTGAGTGTGTGTGAAAAGCGGAAAAATAAAATATAAAAGAAGGAAAAACACCGTACACAATCTGTTGATCGAGGTGCGATCCCTGAGTGTGCATATTTTATAACGCGAAATTAAATGAAATGTTAGTGGAGCTTTTGACCGGTTTTTCGAACGTTTGTCCTAATTGCTTGTATTGTTTGTTTATTGTTGAAAATATTGTATGACGGTTTTTTTTTTTTTTTTTTTTTGAGAAAATTTATCGACTGCGAATCGTTTTAATGAAACATTTTTATTATATTAGTATATTTTTAATTTTTTTTTTCACGTTTGATATTTGATAAATTTTACATTTATAGTCTTATTTATGAGTTGTTAATCGTAACACGAATCAATCGATTGTCGAAAAACATATAATGTATAATGTATTAGTTTTTCGTTGTCTTTTTCACATCGTAATATTAAAAGGTTTTGATGGATGACATTTCCAATACGGAACCTTCCAACATAATATGTTTTCAGTCTCTGTTCAATATTAAAGAAGAAGCCTCTGCCCTATTATATTTAAAGTTTTCTATTCAGATATTTTTGTCATTAAAAATTTCCGCCATTAGCGTTTTTACAATTATCTAATTGTAAAAATACTATTATATATGTGTATATCTTTACAATTTACACAATTTCAAGTATTAATAAAATTAATAAAATCAATATATTTCTTATTCAAATTCAAAATGTTGTAATAAAATATAATTTCATATGTAATAAAAACAAGCAATAAATAAATAAAAAAAAGACATAAAACGATCTTTTTTTTTTTTACAAAGGTCCAAGTTTACGCTTGATACCCATTTTTACAAACAAGCTCGGACACAAGTTGTGCTTCGGCCAAATAAAACGTTTACGGCCACCGAGCACGCCAGCCGCCCTTATAATTAACTAATATAAGTGCCTTAATATCCTTAATAGTCGAAATGCTCGTCTACATATCTTTTTCATCCTTAAAACGGACTAAAACCATGAAATACGACGCCGCCCCCTAAATTCCACGCTCCAAAAACGTAGAAAAATGGGGGGCGGGGAGGCCGTTAAAATAATTAAAGATTTATTTATATTGAGCGTTAAATTTAACGCTTTTTCGACGCGACAGACCTTTATTTTATTTATTTTTTTTGTTCTACATAATTCATATCAGTGTTTTACATCAAAAATATACATCTCGTAAAATACAATTGAACATGACACGAATTGTCCATTTTAATAAATGTCACATTACGAGGGTGAATTTAAAATTATGTCACAATATATATTTTTAGAATCATGATCTCTCTTTTAACATTGAAAATAATTTTAACATTGAAAATAATCGGAATATAAAAAAATAAATAAATAAAATTACAGTACAAATCGTACACTTATTTTTCATTTGTAAATAAAATAATTTTACCACTTAGCAATATATTAATAAATATTTTAACTAATTTCAACATTTCTATAAATTACAAAAATAGGGGTTGAAATCGATGACGCATCCTCCTCACTAATATAGTATGAACGAAGACTCGACAACAAATTTATTTTAATTTTACGGGAAATTATCGTTCACGAACGACATTAATTATTTTTCGCTTCACGAACGTGTTTTTTATTTTTTTTCATTCTTTTCGTACCGCCCTACGAACGCCCTTTATCGCGATTTATCCTCCCCATTGTAATTGTAAATATTTACCGAATACGAACGTTCGATATTATATTGTATGTACATTTGGTTTGTATGTAGGCAAAGTTGATTTCGAGCTTAATCCTATTTAGTACATTCGAGCGGATTTGCTCAAATCACTAATAACAGTTGTAACGTATGAAATAACAATGTCAACAACGACTATATATATATATATATATATATATATATATATATGTGTGTGTGTGTGTGTGTGTGTGTGAGTAATACAATCATAAATATTATGTTATCATTCAATATTATATATATATATATATATATATATATATATATATATATATATATGAAAATATTTTTATTGTTTTGAAATCAAGCAATCCTCTTATATTAATAAAAGATAAACGTGGTTGTGTCCGCATGTGTGATCAGTTATTCTGATTGGTTGCACAACTGACAAACAGAATCATATTATTTCATTATACGTGGATTTGTATACATATTTGCTGGGAAGTCTATTATTCGGCTTCGATACGAGAAACGCAAACAATGTTTCAATATGAAATATTTTTAATTTACTTTCACATATTTGAATCGTCAATTGTATATTAAGAAATAATAAAAATGATTATTTGTATTTATAATAATTTTAATATAATATTATAGTTTAATATATTTATATGAAAATTTACGAACATGACAGTATATCGCTTTACTAAGTACATTATATAGGGGTATCCTTTATATGAAGTACGTAATATTTGTGAAGCGTTATAATGGTTGTGGTGTTTGATTGTATGAAATTTAGCACGTAACTCATGGGTGACATCGGTTGGATGTTGGTGATGACTCCTGAGGGAGGCTTAAGAGCTAAGCTCTCTCACGCAATAAGCTCTCGGACAGAGAGACGGTCCCCTCGGAAGCTCAGTTTCATCCCTTAACTTCAAACACTGTCCCGTTTGCTCGCGCTATATGTGTATGTGGCGGAAGCACCTCGCTTTCTGGTTTTGAAATTTTGGGGCATAACCGAGATTTACTCTCTGGCCAAATTAATCGTCTCCTCGAAACGACACCCCTCATTCCACATTTTGCACGATCGAGTTTTCATGTTGTAAAATTCAAAGTCCACATCGGACAGCTCCTTATATATATATATATATATTGTTTATAGGAGATGGGATCGTTATGAAGTTCTACATCGATTTATTTTGTTTCTGAATTAGCGTTATCAAAATTGATAGGATCTATGGGATTCAAGTAATACAGTATGCCAGTATATAGATAATAATGATTTATTGATGCGATCAAGGTCAATTATGATTTATAAGATCATCACTGAAATGAAAATTTATATCAAAATATTTGGAAATACTTCAAAATGTAAGAAAATATTTCTTATTAAATTGTATCCATAGAATTTCATCATAAAAACCTATTGAAATTTAATAGAATACGACAATGGAGCTTGTTAATGCTTGTAAAAGTCAATTTTCAATCACGGTCCCTTGTGAAGGCCGCAAAATTATATTTGAAATCAAGTAAATAGTAAGTTAAAAATATGATATTAACTAAAAACAAAACTTTATTTTACAAAACGGTAGAAGGCTGTACTTACACCCTAATACTTACAAATTTCCGCGATTATGTCAAAATGAACATATTTCGTTAATAAAATTCCAAAAAAAAAAAAAAAAATTACCTCATACAAGAACAAAAAAAGATTTAATTGACTTAAAAGGCCATATCAGCATTAAAACCGCGGATTATCCATATCTGCGACTTCTTAGAATTGTGGTAAATATTGCTAAAAATGATTAAAGTCATACCATAATAAATATTTTTTCCCTTTTCAATCATTATTAATGTATAATTTGATTAGTATATAAAATAACTTTTAATATATTTTTCTGATATAATAGACAACGTCAATATTATTAAATATTTGGTCAAATGTCAATATTAATAGCTAGTAAATTGGTATTATGACTCAAACCAACGACGTCACTTAAAATTATATGATAACTATTTCGAAATTTAATTAGAGTCATTTACCAGACCTCTAAATGCCTGTAGTATGAACTTCGGATACATTTCGAACGAATGTACGGTAAACGCCCGTACGTCCGCCCATCCCTATGTTACGCCTCATCCCAATATTCCGCCAAAGTTCGCCGTGCGGCGGATGGGCGGAGACGGGTGGCGGAGGTGCGGAACATTCTAAATATTCGAGTGTAATTTTAGAAAGTGCGTATTTGTATCCGAAAATATCCCGTTTTAAACACATAAGCACGTACGTTTGTAACGGGCGACATTTTTTCGAATCTATATGAAAACGATCCTTGGGCGCAATAAAAAATTCCGCTTAACATAATCTGAATGCTTTTAATGTCAAGGGCGGCGATGAGCGCGAATTTTTCTACGTTTTTTTTTTATTTATTTTACATCGCTTCAAAGCCTCCCCGATGTGTATTTACACGACGGATACACACTTTTAAATGCCTCATACACGTGTCCAAGTGAGCGTGTAAAAAGGTTGTGTGTAACACTGTGAAAAGTTCGATTTAATAAAAAAAAAATGTACTTGTAGATACGGGCCTGAGTCTTGCTTTGAAAACTCGTGATGCTGGTTTTATTTCTTTTAGATATTTGAACTTAAACAGTGGCGTAGTAAACTTGATAATCTTCGGAAAAAAAATTAATATAATTATTTTTTTTCAATTATATTAAACTCAATAAATGAAATAAGTATAATACATATTATTACTATTATTTTAACAACGTAAAAAGCATGCAGAAATAAGAGCTATGTTAATCATCAGAAAAATTGTTCGTTAAAGGTAGAGATATGAAGTCCTAATATTTTGAAAAAGATGTTTATATATATGCATCAAAATTTATTAATAAACAATATCAGAAATTGACTTGGTTACACTTCTAAAGACATATTTCATTTACCAAATCGTCAACTTTTGACGATTTTTTTAAAGGGGAAATTTGCAACCAAACAAAAACATCCGAGCATACAAATACTAATAGCGTGAAATTCACTGTGCCATTTACCTGATGGACCCACTAAAATCTCATTTATTCCCCATTCTATCCAAAACTACCTACAGGCTTTAGTCTAGAACGGTATGAGCTTAGGCATCTGCCTCTCTGTATTCCACGCAACGATTGAAAATAATAATAATTAATTAACAAGTAATATGAATAGTTCTAAAGATCACAGAATATTAAGATATATTTATATTAGAAAATTATTATAAATCGACTGAATTTTATCATCATTAATTTCTTATACTTTCATATTAGAAAAAAAAAACAATATACCCTTTGTGTTCTAGCACAATTCAAATATGTATCAATTATATATAATCCGCGGTGCGTTGAAGTAAAATCAGCCACGGCATATTTGCGTTACTCAGCTCGTTATGAGCTAATATGGTGTTACCGCCTCTAGTTATGTCGAATGATAATTAATTAACTGTGGCTTATTATTCGCCGCTAAATAAATATTCAAAGCGCGCTCCTTCAGAGTCACGCGCGATTCAAAATTGATCTGTGCGTGCGTAAAGTCACTCACTCCACGCCAATGTGTACGTTTTCGTCGTACTATGTTTCTCAAACGTGAAACGTTATATTTTATTATTTATCAATGTTTTCTAGTAACGTTTCAATTTATATATATATATATATATATATATATATATATGTATATATATATATATATATGTATATATATATATATATATATATATATATATATATATATATATATAATAAGTATATCGTTTGCTCGATATTGAATATATCTTACAATAAAATTATATTATAAAAAAAAAAATAAGAATCATTTCGAATAATTATATTTAAATTGCATTTTTTAATAAGTAAATTAAAATTAAAGATTGTGTTACTATAATATGTATTAATGAATTTTGATTTATAAAATATGCTGTTGATTCATTTTTTAATAATATATGATATAATATTTAAATGATTATATTAAAATAAAAATTTCGTATATGTTATATTAAATACATATGTAATAATAAATTTTAATAATAATAGATAGTTAATAAAATTTATTTTATTATTTTATGCAAACATATTTATTACAAAAAAATGTTAGAACAATTCCTTATTATCATTATCATTTTTTTTTTTGGAACATACGTTTTATCAATTCTAGAATTATTAAATAAAATATAAAATTTCGATTCTATATTAAAAAAATAATAATCTAGTAGTGAATATATTTCTATACACTTTCTAATATGATCATAAAAATTCTATATAAAAATAAACATTTTCTATAATTGAAATGTGAAATATTCTTAATAGTAGTCGTCGAATAGTAAGTAGCACACTTTGAGAACGACAATCGTCGGTTTTCGCGGCTCATTCCGAACAACGTCTAAATAATGACGAAAGATTCGATTTTGCGACGCGTACGAAAATTAAGGCAACACGAATATGAGTCGTCGTTAATGGAGCGCAGAAAACGGAATATTCTACGACAAACACGCACAAACATCACATATATTATAATATAATATAATATATAACATTTTATGTTATATTGCCTTTAGTTTTGTATACGTATTCGTGAATAAATATATACATATATGTATATATGCGAGTTTTGTGTCGGGAATTTTACTATGTCGTATTAAAACGACAGTAAAGCGAATAATATGCGACGTACTTGTACGTCCAAACACTTTGTATAATATATATATATATATATATATATATATATATATATATATATATATATATATATATATATATATTATACAAAACTAAGGATTTAATTTTAATTGAAAACCTCGTTTCGAACCAGGTATTTTTCTCATTGTATTCGAACAATGCAGCGTATTTTGTGAAGTGTTTTAAAATACTTTTTTTTTTTCAATTCAATTATGAATCTCAATTCATAATTAAACGACGAAGAGATTATACAATAAATGGTATTTTGTACCTTATTAAAAAAAAATACGTGATAATATATGAAAAAATATGCATTAATTAATAATATATATAATATTCATTCATCAAATCTGTATAGATCATTAAAAAATATGATCTATTCAGATTCTATTCGATTGAAAATAATAATGTAAATTAAACGTTCATTAGCTTTCAGCCAAAAAAAAAAATTAATTAAATTCATATATAATATATTTATAAAAAGAAAATCAAAAAAATTAAATATGTATATCAATATAGATTTATATAACATTTTCTGGAAAGATAGCAATATATTGTAATTTTCTATTATCTTCACAAGGTACAAATGCTATATATTTAAATAACCGTTCATTTATTACATAATTACACGCAACAAAATTAATATTATTTTATATATTTATAAAATACGATATATTTTCTTCAAAAACAAAAAAAAAAATATACAGACAAATATCCTTATCGGGCGAAGGGGTAGAGATGGGGGGGATGAAACGTTCAAGTTTAAGGTAAGTCGAGAGTTGCGTTGTTTTGAAACTCGAAAAGTTCAGAGTCTCGTGAATAATTTAACCGGCGATGGGAAATTCGCAAGAGGCCAAGCAAAGAGAAAGAGGTCCAAGGGTCTGAGTTTTTGGTCTCTTGTAGAATTTTCATTTTATCCCGTTAGACATCGGACTTTTCCTGTGTAGATCTAAATAAATTTATATATATATATATATATATATATATATATATATATATATATATATATATATATATATATACGTACGTATATACATATTTATATACAAATATTCCCAAAGGGCTATCTGTTTACGCGTTTTATAAATATTGAAAATGGGGTAGCAAAGGCTGTCCATAATCACGGGTCAAGGAGAGAGCGTGTTGTCCATATTTTTCTCATTTGCTTTTCGCGTATACCTTTTTCTCCAAATATATAATAAATTGCCCAGAAGCGCAATATATACTAGAACAAACATAAAATACAATCCTTCATATAATATATATTATATACATGCATATTAGTATTATTATTATTGCTGAAAAAAAATTCTACATTTCATAAAATATTTTCTTCTGTACATTTACTGAAAAGCGAACATCCTTTCAGCCATTTCGCTATATAAATTTTAAATAACGTATACTCGAATATAGAACATTTACGTTTCTCTTAATACGATTTATACTTTAGATGTGTTGTATCGATGTTTGCGAAATCAAACCTGTTTAAATTTTCATCAAGGAAAAAATAATTTCTGATTACACATATCGTTTTCCAATATATATATATTTTTAGTTGCTATATTTGTATGAAATTGTTATTAAATATTTAATTTTATTCCGAGAAAAATATATATTACTATAAAGTATTATATTTTATAATAAATATAAAAACATATATAAATTCAATATGAGCTTTAAATTAGTATTTCTCAACAGATGTTATGTTTAATTTAAAAAATCAAAAAGTGTTCTATTCTGTAATAAAATATCTATAAGTAATAACGTATCACGAATTGAGAATATATATATATATATATATATTATTTTTTTGTATAATATAATATATAATATTTATATAAATCATCTTTCAATTATACTGAAAAGCTGAATTGTTTCTTTGTTAATTTTTATATTTTTATAATAATATAACTTTTCATTTCATTTTAATACGGTTTTTCCGCGTACTTAACAAAAACAATATAAAAAAACTCGCTTTATTAGAATTTGTCATTGTCAGCTTTTTATTTCAAGTACGACCAAATTTATATATACATATATATATATATATATATATATATATATATATATATATATATATATATATATATATATATATATATAACGAAGATTTGTAAAAATAATAATAACCATAATTATGTATTATTCAGATTTTTGTGCCCGTTTTTATCCCTACGCGTGTTTTCCGCAAAGCTAACGAGGAAAAAAAAGGACAAAAAAATATAGGGGGGGGCGATGCAAATAAAGCGCGCACGAGCGAAATTCTAGATAATACACACATGTTCCAGAGTCAAAGAAAAAGGGAATATATATATATATATATATATATATATATATATATATATATATACGTATACATGTGTTTATATGAAAAAAAAGGAAAACAAGGAAAAAGGGCTAAGTCTTAGCCGCTCACGTACTAGAGTAGTGTGAGATAAAAAATGTACAGCAGGATGGGATAGACTTAGAACGGCTGAGCCTAGACCAGTGGTATCAAACTTCTAATTTTTCATAACTATAGATATTATATTATCATTGTATAAAGTAATAAATCAATATCAATTTATTTTTTTACAATTAATAAACGATATGATCAAAAAAATAACGGAAATTTTCATTAAAAAAATATATATATTTATATAAACTTAACATTCAGTAAATATAGCTCGATGTTTGCTGATAGATAAATTTTCTATTGAACGATGCACGATAGAAAATTTTTTTACTTTTTCAATATACTGAAGTATGCTGATTGGATTTGAATTTTATAAAAACAACTTCTATAATAATGCCTCCACCTCCATATTCGCCAGACATGACCCCATACACATAATTAATAGAATCTTAAAAGATTGTTTATATATATATATATATATATATATATATATATATATATATATATATATATATATATATTAAATTTAAAACATTATAATAATCCGATATGAAACAATAGATTTATTTAATTATATTATATAATATGTAATCCAATGGTTCAAAACTACTGTCCTAGGTTTGTCCGTGTCTTGGGGCGATCGCGGACCTCGCGGGGGTCCGGTGTCTTCTTCAAATTTATACGATATCATTCGTCCGAGAAAACGAGTCAATATTTTATCCCTGGACTGAATATAAAAGAGCGACCGGGTCTGGTGTTGATGGTCCACGGACGTGCTTTTATTTGGGTGCAGATGTGGCCCCCCCCCCCTCGTGTGTTTCTGGGGTCCGGCGCCCACACTGAATAGCAATGGCCCACATAAATATATGTATCCGAAACGTAATCACCAACGCCATCATGATCATCACCATCAAATTCGAATGTAAAATCGAACGCGTTTAACTAACGTCCAAATATTCGAATCGTATAATCCATTTATGCGTTGACCATATTTAAATTTTTGTATTATATATATATATATATATATATATATATATATATATATATATATATATATATATATATATATATATATTAACCGTTTGCATTCGTTCATCGGTGTGAATTATTTATATACGTTTTGATGACTTATACAAGTGTTATATATAGATAAGAACTTTAATTAAAAATAAAAATAAAATTTTTTGAGTACATGTCGAAATATCACTAAATTCGTTACTGAAGGCATATGATTAAAATAATGAGTATTTTTTTTACTTTTATATAATTATGAAATATTCTGAATTCAACCATATAATATTTTATATTATTATAGAAAATGTTATTCGTATTACATTATATAACAATATAATTACAATGTGAACACTTTTAGATGAGAAAACTATTCCTTTTAAGAAAGTTCAAGAAAGATACTGTGGAACATAATTTCTTTGAGATGTTTTACATTAAAGTCATCTCATATATTCAAAATTAGATAATTTTTTTTTTTTTCTGGAAATAAATATCATTAATTAAACAATATTACGGCATCTTATTATTTCATATAATACATCCCATTTTCAATATCTATTCACCTACTTTTTTTATTTTTGTATAATAATTTGATTTTATGTTTCGATCAATCGGTCGATAGAGCATTCTGAATGTCTAATGGTGAACATTTTTCCTCTTTCGGCGGTTTTATAGCAAGAATATATATATATATATATATATATATATATATATATATATATATATATATATATATATAAGAGTGAACAGTTAATGTTCCGAAGACTCATTCATTGTTGGGTGTGTATCGATTAGCGTAACACAATAGGTGAAAGGGTCGATTTATACGCTTCGTGCTCGGACGCGCAAAACGGGTTCTACTCCCAAGCAAAACCCATGGAAAAACCTAAAACCCCACCCCCCCCTAGTACAACAACAATAAAAATGGCGAAAAATCAGGATGCTTCCCCCCTATTGGACAAGATACAATTGAGAATAAAAATTACCCAATTCTCTCGTTCTACATCTTTACAAGTTATATATATATATATATATATATATATATATATATATATATATATATATATAAGCTCTATATATAATATACAACCTATATATAGAATATATATGGCCTAGATATCGGAAAGATTTCGTTTTTTTTTTGTAATGCTGAATTTCTTAGAGGAAATGTGGTTAACATACCGACTACTGTGTTTGACTTTGATTACGATTCCAAAGTGTTACTATATTGTATATTTTTTTTTCGTCGTATAAATATATATATATATATATATATATATATATATATATAAATATGGGGTTACGTAAATCCTTACAAAAATAAAGTTGAGCGTGAAATTGGTGGTTCGACCTCATAAAAGAAAAATTCTAGCTGTAAAACTTCAAAAGAGAGGCAAACACTTTTCACAGGCTGTAGTGTCATTATGTCTTTTCTTCATAGCTTAGATATATCCAGTCTTTCCTTTTTTTATGACGGATTTTTTAGTACCCGAGACTTTCAAACTGTGCACTGTGACTTTCAAACTGTGTACACACGAGTACTGTATTTTTTACATAAAAACAATAATTTTTTTTAATACATAATAATAATTTCAAATATTCTTCAATATATCATACTTAAATTTAATTTTAAAATATTAAGTAAATTTATGCATGTTTTCATATTTATATTTAAAGCTTTCAAAATTCTTAAAAGCTGCTTCAATATCATATCATAATATTGAATAATTTATTGTTGTTTATTTTTGTTATAAATTATATTTGTAATTTATTTATTAATTTTATAATTCTTAAATATTCAATATTCAAGATTCTTTAATGTCGAAAATATTAAAAATTTGAAATATAATAGCACTTTTAAAATCTGGAGATTTGATGTTTTTTTTTATCAAAAATTTAAAATAAAATAGTGAATTATTACAATATATTATACTATCCTGAAAAATCATGTTATCTTTTTCGAACTGCGTTGTTAAACATTTTATATGTCAACCTTTGAAAAACGAATTTAATATATAAAATATAAATTATTGGAATTTTTTTCCATTGTACAATTTTTTTTTATAATTATATAATTTTCATTGCGCTATAATAATGTAAACATTATTGTCGTGCAAGAGTCGCCCGTCGATAATTCATTTTTACGGCGTTCATTATCGACGGTCGCTTATAAAATAATGGGACTAATGTCATGATAAATTGACGCAACGAAAGTTGGCGAAAATTAATATCGAATTTATAGCAAAGACGGGAGATAATATTAATTTTATGCGTAAACTCTCCGGAGAGCTGGCAATATACGTACTTTCCTTTAATAGTGTAACTTAATCTAAAATGTAATTTTGAACACGCTTATATAATATATAACATGTCTATATATATATATATATATATATATATATATATATATATATATATAATGCGTGTGTATGTACGCTTTATTTTCAATTGCTAAATTGGATCGTAATTACCATTATTATATCATCATTAAAAGAATATCAGAGACTATCGTGGTTCAACACGAAAACTCATTGTTCGAATGAATATTGATAATTCCATTTTTTTCCATGTAATTGCTGAATAAATAATATTTTATACAATGAATAAGTGAAATTTTTCAATATTTTCTATTATATATATTTTTAACGCTTTTATGGTAAATGTATATTTGAAAATTCCACATACAATATAAAGCTAACGACTCAATTTTCAGAATAATATAAAACTGACTAATTCGATATACATTTATTAATGTATATTTTAATATAAAGTTGAAAATTGGAAAAAAATATGTCGAAAAATATTTATTTAAAGAATGAAAAGAAAAAAGTCGCATTTTTTAACATAAACAGACGTGACGTAATGAATTTTCTTTCTGGTTGTTAATTATTAGCCTGATGAATATTTTTTTTTTAATTAAGGCAAAAATCGAAGTTTCATCGCTTCTACTTTGAAAATGAATCTTTTCTTTGAAATCTTCTTTTAATTAAAAATCATTTTATTTATCAAGAAAATTTTTTTTTCTATGATTAAAAAACAATATATCGAAACTCAGTTTTCATTGATGAATGTGTATGCATTAATAAATAAAATTATTTTTAATTAATTATCATTAATTGAAATTATTATTATTAATTTGAAATATATTGTTTTCATTATATATATATATATATATATATATATATATATATATATATATATATATATATATATATATATATATATATATATATATATATATAATAATTCTATATCTTTAACAGTTAAAATGTCTCAATTATTATTAATAATTTACTATTGATCATAGTTGTTCGAAACGATACTTAATATCAATTATCAGATGACAACCGGTCAATCAAATACATCATCAATAATCCATTATTCCGTTTCTCATACTGAAAAGCCCAATAATAATGGAGCTAGTGTCTGAAAAAAAAACAGCATTATTATTATTAATTTTTAATATTAAAAAAAAAAACTATTATCCGAGCCAATATATGATATTATAATATTAAAACAATCGCTTTCCTTTTAATGAAATTGTATTATATATGAATTATAATGGTTTTTTTTTTGTATGTGCTGATTCTGAAATATAGATAGAGCGTATAAATTCAGCTCAATTGTGTTTATAAAAACCGAATAACTATGTTACTGGAGGCACAAGGAACAAAAGCCACCGGAGCAAAGTGAGCAGTTCGCCATTCATGAACTATACCGAAAGAGCCAAAGACCGGATAAGATAGAGAATATTCAACTTGTAAGGGTAGATAGAGGATAGAAAAAAAAAGGAACGGGGGACATACATGAAGGTAATAGTTGGTGTGTGCTTTCGCGATAGTATCAGAGCCTGGGGCATGGTTTCAATTTATTCCCTTGAAGATCCGTATCGGTGCTAAGGTAAATATTTGCCTGTACACAAACTAAAGGCATATATATATATATATATATATATATATATATACCCATCCAACTCATAATTCTGTTCGTTCTATTTCATCCCCGGTTTCCTTTTATTTTATTTTGCACGTGCATCCCTTTTCAATGGCCCAGTGTTTTCAGGTTGTCTTTTGTGTTTTTCAGCTGCAATAGCGTTGTGAAGTATATATTTTTTTTTTATATATCGAACTTTATTTCTATGCTGCCTCAGGCCATTAGCGATTGCAGGGTAAAAGCGAATATGAAACATTATTCGGTTGCTAAAATAATGTAATGCCGTGAATGTCATAAGATATTATAATAACTCTTTTAGAGATTATATATCTTTTTTCATCCGATTTCTAATTAACGGAATCGTTTCTCTTGAATCAAGATTGTGATGAAATTTTTGAAATGATTTAAAACTATTTTATTTGTTTTAATATTGAAACTTTTATTGGTTCAAACTTGACAATCTAGTCAGAAGGATTATTAAAATTAAAATTTTTAGTCCTTGTAAAAATGGAATGATAAAACAATTCTGAAGATCAGTATACCTCAATATACTGTTTTTTTAAGAAAATTTACGAAACGTCTCAAGTGTAAATGGTTAAAAATATTTTCTGTCATAAAAATATTCAATAAGTCTTTGTATTTTTTTGTGATCAAAACAATTTTATTAATTTGTTTATTATCTTTAAATTCCTATTATATTCTTAAGTTTAATGTTTGAAAATGCTTTAATTATATAAATAATTATTTTGAAAAATATTAATATATAGTTCGCTCCAAAATGACTATTAATATAATTCAATATTTAGATTTTAGAGAGATATTTATTTTTTAATAGTCATTATTTTAGAATAAAAAAATATTTATTTTAATATTAATGTCGAATAAGTTTGAATCTTAAAATTTAAATTACACTGTTATCTCTTTATCATGTTCAGAATCATCAACACAAAAATCTAAAAATCCTTTATTATTTATTGCTTTAAAATAAATAACTGAATGTTCAGACATATTTACTTTAAAACATTTTATAATTTTTAAATGAAAATTCAGCATTATATACAACATATAAATAAATAGAAAAATATAATAATACGTTTGCGTGACAATTATACATAAAATTAAATTCATTTTATAATTTGTGCAAAAGATTATTTAGATTACAATTTTTTTTATTTTGTTTGTATGAAATAAAAAGAGCAAAATTCTCATCGGCGCTCCTCGTTATTTACATATAAAAAATGCAACAATTGAAAAACGTTTCATACTAAAGGAATCGTTTTTAATGAAAAACATTTTTATGCGCATACATCTCATGTATTCTCATCGCCGCATTTTTACTCAAGTGACGCTTTGTTAAAAAAAAAAAAACAAGTGCTATTGTCTTCCGTTTTCTCTTCTTCTTCGTTTTCTTTTTTTTTGTCTTTCCATTCTTCCCTTTCTATCTCTCTTCAATGTATCCCTTTTCACCGTTGAAGTTTATAACCACCTTGAAAAAGTACAATTTTATTGTGGTTTACCTTTTTTTCTGTTGTTGTTGTTTCAGTTATATATATATATATATATATATATATATATATATATATATATATATATATATATATATATATATATATATATATATATATATATATATATATATATATATATATATATATATATATATATATATATATATATATATATATATATATATATATATATATATATATATATATTGCGCTTTTCTCTTTCAGGGTGTTATCTCTGAAAACAATTCTTTCATTTTGCATTCATTATTTTGATTGAAATCGCTTTTGAAAAGGATATAAATACTTTTATGAAAATACTATGAAAACTATGTCGTAAATTTGATAAGAAAATTTCAATATTTAATAATAAATTATTCTCGATGCCGTTTTTTTTTTCAGTCTTAATTCACATTTAGAGATCAATAAATTTATTTCAATAGAAATTTTCATATTTTTAGACATATTTTTTTATATATAATATTAGAAATTAATAAAAGTTAATAATTTTAATATATAATAGAATATTAGTTAATATGTTTGTTCATATTCAATGATAAATTCACTTAAATGATATTATATAAAATACATTTTTATATATATTTTCATAAATTAAATATGCGAAATTATTTTGTGGAAAATTTAAAATTTAACCCGAAATTTTCCACAGTATTGTGGAACATGTCTACGAAATTCAGTCCAAGTTGATCAAAGGGTTTAGGATTTTGCAAACCGAAATATTCAATTATGTATACATATATACATTTTAAAGTGTTGCGTTCACATCTAAATTTCCATTGCATAAATACAAAATTAAATATGTGAATAATTAATAAATTTATATTTTCATTTTTTGCACCTTTCGCATTTTTAACACATAATCGAATATGTGAACTTGCAATATTCGAAATAACATGCGAATTTTTTTATCACGAATGCCGCATTGTTCTTTATCACTGATCTATAATGTAATGAATATTTTAATAATAATATATGAAAAATGTTTTATTTTTCAGTAATCACAATTTCAAGTTATTTTAACAACTATAATAATAATATAACATTGAAATGAATGTGTTCATTTGATTAAGCGAATTTTATTTTTCATCCAAATAAATATTCAGAAGTTTTTCGACGTGTTTATTTTTTTTTAATAATTTTGTCGTATTTTTTTTTCTTTCATTTTTCTCTACCGAATTTCGGAGTCGAAAGTTTGGCGCCCCGCTTTTTAGAATTGGATTTCTTAATGCATAAAAGAAAAATTGAGCATATTTTTTTTTTAAACCAATTACCGGTATTCGGAGAATATTGTACTTTGGAAAAACCGAAACGTTAAATTTACGCGCGTCATTATCGTTTACATACATTAAGAGCGATATTAACTTAATTAAAAAATTTTCATCAATTTTTGAGTATTTTTCTTTTTATTTTTTATTTACATTCAACTTCGAACAAAAACAATTTTCCGCACAGAGAAAATTAGCAAACGTTGCGTAGTATTCTTTTTTTGATTTCGCTTCTTGTTTTGTACCAATCGGTATACATTTTCGATAATAATTGTTATCTAATTATTTAAAGTATTATAAATATTAAATTTATATAAGATTGGCTTTTAATATTATCACAAATTATATCTTTATAAAAAAAATATATATTATATTAATAGCATTTTATATATAATATGGTAATTGAATAAACAAAAAGTAAAGTACTTTAAACTAATTTACAAATAGATTTTTATTTTTTTTGTACTAAGAACCAATTTATCTTATTTGAGTTAATTTTCTTGATCTTGTAAGTTTTCCTTAGCCGACCTACATAGTTTAATTTAATTATTTTAATGAAAATTATTTTAGACTGCGACTGGAGATTTCTTGTTCGTTCTATTTTCTTGCTTATTTTGATTGGTAAACTTTGCTATATTTTTTATACAGTATTGTTTTTAATATCGTTTTCAATTATATATATATATATATATATATATATATATATATATATATATATATATATATATTTATATATATATATATATATTTAAGTGCTATTTACATTCTTAAAGAGAACAATATTTTTAAATAATATATTTTTTACGGTTCAATATTTTTCAAAGAAATACTATTATACTTTTGTGATAAAATCATAAATATTTAACATACGATTGAGTTTAGTTAATTTAACAATTTGAATGATAAGACACATCTAGAATTTCTTATTTTCTAATATTTAATATTTTTCTTAAATTTGATTAGTATGAGGTTTCATTTAATAGCGACATAACGCTTTGCACTCACGTTGTGAGTGGGACTCACAGAGGTCATGGTCGGTATGATATATAAATTTACAATTGCAATGTATTAGTATCATAGTACAATGTCTGATTAAGACGCAAGAATTCAGTACAAAAACTAATGTCACATTAAACGAACTTAACTGTAATCAATTTTAATCACAAAAATAGCCAATTATATTACTAGAAAAAAATTATAATATAATAAAATATTTATAATAACAACGGAACACGTATATCGTAAACAAAAGGTCCGCGGTCCGCCTTTTATAAACATCGCCCAAGTCAGCTAAGTTAGTAAAAAAAAAAAAAAAACAATATTTTTCATTTTAATAACTCGTGTATTTTATAATTTTTTTTTTAATTTTGATAAATTCTCCTCGTTGTGCATGCATCGTGGCGAGCTTTTCGCAGACGCCAGTGAAACTAAGCGCAGGAAATCGGCCAACACTGTGGCTTACGATGTAAAATATCTGCTTAGCATGAAGGGTGGTTTGGAGGCTTTATGTTTATGTATTATTTCCCGGTTCATTTATGCTGAATATTATCAAGAGTGCACAGGTGCATTCGCTCGGCCCCTTTCTCCTCAAACCTCAACCCTCGCGAAAATATGCACTATGCAAATAAAATCACTTTTGATACATTCGCCCGACCCGTCGGGATTTTAGCTTAAGTAGCCCAATTTAGCTCGCCTCTCGGTTAAAATTACTCAGCAGCATAAATTTAACTGTGCATGCATCGTTTTAACATCAAAAAAGCATTGGATTCGGTTATACATTTTTTTTTAATTTAAATATATAATATTCAATTATGCAATTTTCATATGTCGTTAATGATAATGTTAATTATCTAATTTTCATACATTAAATAATATATATATGTATATATAATTTATTTTTAATACTGATTTTAAATATAACCGATTCGTCGATTTTATATATAGAATTGCAACATATTTATTATTATTTCGTTTTATATAAAATTATTCGATAAATAAACCATATTCTATAGAATTTATATTTAATAATATTGTATCAAATATACATTTATATATAGGTCACAATATTTATAATAAAAAAAATTATAGTATATTAAAAAAAATAAATTCAGAAAATAATATTTACGATCTAAAATATTGATTGATTTATATAAATATTGCTTAAAATAGTATAATTTATTTATTATATTAAATTGAAGTATATATTTTTAAACGTTTAACATTTTTAAAATATAATTAAGATTTAAATTAATCTATTTTTTCATATAAAGTTGATTCAATTAAATTTTTAACATAATGAAATTATAAATATAGCTGAATACTCAAAAGTTTTATTAATCTATTTTAGATGATGCATCAGTTATCTAATATACAATTTTATCTTCGTAAAGTTGTCATTTTTCAAAAAAAAAACTATCATAGTAATCTTACATAACATTTTCTGAATAGAATATAAAAAACTGTAATACAACAAACAATAAATTAAAAAAAAAATAACAATTTCGTTGTACAACATTAAAAATACTTGCACACAAACCGCTTTCGTAATTTACGGTATAATTTTTTTTTCACTATAAAATTGAATTCTAAGAATTCAAGCGGCTGTACAAAAAGCAATATATATATATATATATATATATATATATATATATATATATATATATATATATACATATTAAAATTCTCAGTAATAAAAAACGTATGCGCTGAAAATCGCTTTGAAGCTTTAAGCGAAGCTTTCGTTTACAATAATTGCACCGAAGCATGTGAACCTGTCGTAAGACGCGTTTAACGTCACAAACGTAACTTTTGATATATTAATCGGTGGCATGAGTTAAAAGTTAACCGCTTTTCCAACTCGTACATTTTTCATGCTTTTACCGATTTTTCTTTCTTACTTCACATTATAATATTATTGTATCGTGATATATATATATATATATATATATATATATATATATATATATATATATATATATATATTGTGTGAATTCACAGACACTTCAGTCACGACACGCACTCTTTTGATGTACTTTATATTATATACGTGTGTTGTGACTTTATTCAATTTATGCATTTTACGTCGCGTCGTTTTTAATATCGTGCACGAGGGTACTTTTAAATTTTTATCGTGAAATCAGTGACGTATTTTAATAAAATAAAAATGATGTCGTTAGCGACAATTTAGAGGGTTGCCGTTGGAAAATTGGTTACTCTATTATGAAATTAATTGATTTAATAATATTCATATATTTTTTTTCCCGAGCGTTTTTCTTCTTAAATTCATATATTTTATATAAAAAATATAATATATTTTTTTTAATATAAATTCTTTTAAGAATTAATTTTAATATCATTTAATTATAATAAAATTGTGTGAAAAATATTAACATTATATTATAATATAATGAAAAGTTTATTACAGTTTTATGAAATTCAAGGATAACAGTTAACTTTAGAAAGTTAAGTGAACGCTGAAATTTTCCTTGGTAAATTTGTTATTAAGTAAATTTGTATATAAAGCGTTTATAATTACACATTGATAACATATCTAA
The DNA here is from genome assembly GCA_024500535.1 of Leptonema lineaticorne. NCBI lineage: Eukaryota > Metazoa > Arthropoda > Insecta > Trichoptera > Hydropsychidae > Leptonema > Leptonema lineaticorne. Next base: position 6,906,630 of record JANIJI010000001.1, read on the forward strand.
TGATTAAATAATATAAAAATACTTAAATTAATATATATTATATATAAGATTTTTTTATTGTGTATATTAAGTAGTAATATAATTTATATAATAAAATTTTTTTTTGAAATAAAATGATTTAAAACCGTTGATTTTCATCCATTAATAATATCAAAAAGCATTATCTAACTTCATTATCTGAAAAAATTAAAAATAATTTATTACGCGCGAAAATTTCGCACAAAATATTAATTATTGCAAAAAGACCTGCAAAAATTTCAAGCCACCATACTTTGCAAAATAAACAAGAACAACAACAAAAAAAACTATACACACACACACACACACACACACACACACACACACACACACACACATATATATATATATATATATGGCGCATTTTCGCGCTATCAAAATTTAATCTAAACTTACGCATTTATGCGCTCACGAAAATACCGTAAATCAATTTATTTTGTTCCGCATCATAATAAATTTTAATTTAATATAAACGATAAACGGCGCGAAAGCCTCACGTGAAAATATTTATTTATGTGCGTTACCACTGCAGTGGCACATCGCGTTTTTTTTTTTTGGTTTTGTTTCACTTTCGCCTCATAATGACTTTCAACAATGTCACCTCATATTGTATATATATATATATATATATATTTTTTTTTTTTTGGTCATTCTATGCGTAGTTATTTGCATATAAAATATATAACCGGCGACGATGCACTTTTTTTTTTAGTGAAATAACCAGCGTCACGCAACTCTAATAATCGTTACACGTATATAAAATAATGGTAATAATACTTTGATAAAATACCGATAATGCGCTACGATGAACATTGAATTATTTTATCACTTAACACGTGAATTTATGAATATATTAAATGTTAAATTGCAAATATCAATCGTTTTTAGATTGGTATCGAGTGATTAAAATCACTTACCATCATTAAATTGGACGCTATTATTATGTATAAATATAATATAGAATGATTGGATAAAACTTTTAATTTTTAGCAATGCATAATTCAATTTAATATATATATATATTAATATTACGAAGAGCTTTATATATCACGTTTCATAAATGAAAGCAAAACTTTTGTAAACAAAAATAGAAAATATGTTATGATATCCTATGGATATATGGATTCGTGACGTGCTATATATATAAAAAATAAGAAAAACTTGATTTTTGAAAATATTTTTTTATTTACTTAACAATATTTTATGCTTGAATGTAAAAAAAACATAATGTATGAGATAATGATTTTCGTACGAATATAAAATTCCATTGATTATTTATGATAAAGTAGTATAAAAATTATATGAACAATCGTATATTATTTACGTTGGCATTATTTTATATATCACATTGAAATTGAACACAGAGCAACATTAAAATATACGATTTTCTTTTATTTAAATTTACACGGATCCAAATATTGTATAGTTTGAAAGGGGAGTGGGGGAAATGGGATGATATTGGAATATATATAGCGGCCCATTTCCGATTATTTGTCGCATTATTAAGGTCCGCAAAGTATACGATTCGCCCGTGACCGAACCTAGAGACCGATAGTCCCATGTTAAAGGTCCGAAATTATAGGGCCTAGGGCTATTTTGAAAGCCGCGAAACACGTAGCGGAGCAAACGTTCGGGTTCCCTATCGGCCCTTACATGCTTCGGTCGTAAACATGCTAACATGAACCGAAAACCCTCAGCAACAACGACAAACCCCCTTATACACCACTAACATACACATTTTATTATTAATAACCCGCCACTGTGCCCACGTTACGCCAATGTTTTCCCCTTTTATTCAATACGTATCATCAGCCCGTAACTTTGTCCGGTGTCCCCAGTATCGACGGCGCTGTGGCGAAAAGGGTTTCGCCTTTGAGCCAGTGGTCGGTAACCTTTTTCAATGTGGGTAGAACGCTTTTTATGGTCGACCAGGGAGGTGTGGCTATGTGCGCCGTTTCGACCCATTCCTGTGAAAAGTAGGAAAATTTAGTTTTTATTATGGATATATTAGACCGGTTCATTTTGTTTCATAATACTAGGGACGGATATTCGCCGTTTTATTTTCGATTATTTAAATATATTTTCATTTTATTTCAGATGAAATTTAATATATTTAATATACATATTTTGTTGCTATTATAACAATAAAATTATACTTATATTATATTTTTAAATATTTTTCTCTAGTACAAATCTTGCAATCGATTTTTCTACCATTTTCCAATATCCAATTGAGCCGAATATTTTTATATTCAATCATTTTTTTTATAATATGTATTTTTTTCAATATTTTAATACCTAATAAAACATTTTTTTTGCTTCATAATTTTAATCTATTTTTAATTACATATAAAACATATATACTATAACAATATCTAATTTATTTCTAAAAAATCTAAATCGCAATCATTAGACAGTTAAATAAATATATTTTTTAAATACTTGATTTTTTAACAAATTGTTAAAAAATCAAATAACAAATAATTTATAAATCTAAAATCTATAATATAATAAATATAAATTATATATAATAAAAAAATATTTAATAATATATTAATTAATATTATAGTATACCTGCAATAAGAGGAACAACAGAATTTACTGGCGGAAATTATGCAAGTTTTCCGCCAAATCTGTAACCGAATTGATCCGAACTCTAAATTAATATTATGAATTAATTAATTTAAATTATATTATATTAAAAAAAAAATAATCAAAATTTCATTACAAATGTTTCAACAACACATCGGTTAAAAACCGCTGCCAGCAGCAAACCTACAACGTGACCCCTCTCACACGGCTTTGTCCCTAGTTCTTTTTCGAAAAAGGATCGAATCACACACGCCTCCCCCGCCGATTCTTCTCCCCTCGCACCATCGTCGGGGGGGGGGAATGGGGTTGTTCCGACCCTAGGAACCGCCTACTACAATTTCACACACTTAACTCACATTTGACCCTTATAATGTATGTCTATATTACGGCTTCCTTCGATAAATCACATCTCGGCTCGCGTTACCGTGTATACGTTTTGCTTTTGAATATTTCATTTTGTAGCCGTACAAAATGTTTTATCGATATATCGCCTACGTCGTTTTTCCGCCCTCGGTTGTGGGTTATGGAAAAAATTGTAGTTCTGCTCCCGCTCCCTCCTCTTGCCGTCTTTTTTTTTTTTTTCAGAGAACCTTGCGTATATATAAAAGGCTCGGAAAGGACGCGGGGTAGACCGAAAAAATAAAATAAAATAAAAAAAAAACGTCTCTATTTTACGTGACACTAATTGTTAATAATGTCGTCCCGTTTTCCTTTCCTTCTTTATATATTATGGAAAAGTTTCGCCTTAAAAATATTGCCTGTATAATGTCATTTCGGCAATGGTACGTTATGTATAATGCCTGAAATCCACAGTATTTTCACGTTTCGCTGTTTAATATATAAGGCTGCATTAATTAAAACGTATCTGGTATATCTCAGTATGTTTTGTTGATGTTCAGAAAAATAAGATGCAGTATATCTGAATATTATGACTGCGGTTTTTATAACAAGATACGATTATACCAAATTTATTTATAACAAGATTCGATTATACCAAAATGTATATAAAAATAGTCGATTAATTAATTTATAAAAATCGTCAGATTTATTTTTATAATAGATTATTTTATTACTTTTTTCGGCAAAAAAATAATAATTAATTAAAAATACGTGTATCATATTTTAAATTAAAAACGGGTTGAACGACCCCATTGTGCTCGTATACAATGTACAATTTAAAAATGTTTAATTAATACTGAGCTTAGTAAAAATTCATAATTTATTTTTATACTTTAAGCAGATGTTGCGTTTCATATTTTTTCGCTTTAGTAGTAATAATAATACAATATATAATTTATTATTATATATTTATTTAAAATAAGAATATAAAAAAAAAACATTGTTTAATTAAATTTTTGAATAGTCGTTATCATGATACATGTAATATTTATAGAAAAATAAATAAACCACTATCCGATTTGAACGTATCGAATCGAAGGCTTTTATCGTGTTTACTTACTATTTTTTTTTATTTTAAGTCGATATAATTATAAACGAGACAAAGCCTTCTCCAGAGATTTGATTCTGAGTGCTCTCTTATTTGCATTTTACAGCAGAAATAAATAAATAATTCATACGTTTTTATGTGAACTCAATGGAAAAACGACCGAAACGAGATATTTCACGATTCAGCTTTATATATATATATATATATATATATATATATATATAATTTTTTTTTTAATCGAACACGAATATAAATTTTTAAAATAACCATTATATTAATGGAAAAGTTTATTTTAAAGAGTTTTACATCAATCTCGAATATATTAACAAATGATATTCTGGACCTTTGTTGTTCGAGATCTGTTTTAAAAATTCATATTCAAAAAAATATCATGAATTTTATATATTTAAAACCGTCAATATATAACATAAATTTTTAATTGAAATTGAATATTGAATAATATATCGCATTTTGACCATTTTCTTGGTATTATAGAAAAAGATAATTTTTAATAAGCTTTGTTAGACTTTAAAATTTCCTTTTTTTATAATCAGTTAATTATTATGAAATTTGTAATATGCAAATTTTATTGTTTTTTATAGAAGAAAAGTTTTGAAAATTTTTTCAAGTTATTAAAAAATCTATGTTTAACATACAATTATCTAATTTTATACTAAGAAACACTAAAATTATTTAAATATAAAATTAATTCTAATTGAATAAAATCTATAATAACAATTTTAAATTAGAATATTATTCTCAAATTTATATAGGAATTTTCAGCACGAATAAACACTTTATATTTTAGTATTCATATATATGAACGAATATAAATAGAATAAAATCATTATTTTTTAATATTGAATATTAAAATTAATTAACATTGTTATTTATAAAATGGAATAGTGTAAAATTTTAGCTTATTTTTCTTATAATGTGACACATTTTTTTATGTCGTATAAATTTGCAATTAGCTCCGGAGCGCAAAAAAAATTATATATATATATATATATATATATATATATATATATATATATATAATATTTTCGTTTTCATAATTAAAAAAATTCAGGTGGCACCGTGCATTTTTACACAAATTAAATTGTACAAAAATTTATTCCGCGCAATTTTTCCAAGTCTACTCCTTAATAAGGAAACACTATACGTATTTTCAGCAACGAACGCGAGAAGCGTCACACAAATTTCAGCAACAACGAGACCTGAATATAAAAGAGACGCTCTTTTCCACATGAATATGTAACTTTTACTATGTATATATATATATATATATATATATATATATATATATATATATATATATATATATATATATATATATATATGTATAGAATCACAAGTGTGTAAAATTGTTACAAGAATAGGTTTTTGTATATAATGTATTTGTATTATAACAAAATACACGTGACAACGGGCGAAGTCAAGGAAAATCACAATTTCCAATTTTGTGGTCTGATGGGTCCGAATTGAATGCGGTTGCAAATGGAAAAGTGAGCCCAGGCAGTGGAAATTGGTGCAATGTTCATGTTTCACCTCATAACGTTCGAAATCGCAGTGGAACATATTTATATATGTTCACTAATTTTGGTGTATAAACAAATATGATACATAATTTATATATTAATTTTGGAAAATTTTCTTGCTATAATTAAATATATATAAAGTAATTTTATTTAAATAATGAAAATTTTATTTATAAATCTTGTATATTATATATAGAAAAAATATATTTATATATATTGAAATTTCAACATTTATTTATGTTATAATAAGAATTGAATAAACAATTCTAAAATTATATTTCTCGGAATTTTCAAACGTATTATAGTAAAATTTCGTAATATAAATATTTTTCATTCTGAAAATACTTGTATATATATCGATGAAAAATTGAAGTATTAATAAATTTATTACAGTAATTAAAAATAATACACAGAAACACATCTATTTTGAGTTTAATTGAGTTAATATTATATAATAAAATTATCGATGCTATATCAATATTAAAAAAAAATGTTGAATCATAAATAATATAATAAATTAATATTAAATATTATAATAGAATTGATTTTTTTTATGAACTAAATATTATAGTTATATAATATATCTTTGATTCTGTTTGTTATATATTTTTAAAGTCGAATATATTTTTTTGACGAGATTTTCCCAGACGTTTCAGAATGTAAAATCCACTTGACATGTTCTCTGCTTAATTATTCCGTTTGTATCTGAACTTATGCAAATTCTGAATTCTTTAAAATGGACGAAACCGTCTTTGGAAAGAGTATCCTGTGGGATTCTGCATTCGACCATCCTTAAGGCTATCCGCCTACCTGCCAGTGTCCCTGAGCCAGCCTTTTCCTTTGTCCTATCTATATTCGATGAACATCCGTCAAGATGTTTATTTTTCACATGGGGTAGGGTTCAGATGGTACGAAGAAACACTATCACCATTACATATAAAGGATGTATCGCAAATACTAGTCCACTATATATAGACGTCCGTTGTAGTTGTGTAGACTAGCCCTAAACACACATCTTCGTAGATGCGAGGGACTTTGGGGTAATCTAGAATTATGCGAAGCTTTTTCGAAGGGTGAAAACTTACGTATATATATATATTTATAAAAAAAAATAGTGTACAAAAAAAAATAGCCGGGAAAATTTCTTGAATTTTTTTGCCTCTTCGTCGGTCAGAACATCCACGGGGTCTTTCGAGATTTAAGTATGATACTTGAATTATTTATCGGTGTATCGATGAAAAAGTCATCACGCGTTTGTTATTCAAGTGCGATAGATATGATTTTTTTTTCTAAATACATATATATATATATGTATATATTTATATAACGTGAAAGTGAAGCAACGCGCGGAAAATATTAAATAATAAATGTATGCACGATAAAAGGAAAAGTATCATTCATCATAGTCGTGATTCCATCCCGGCGTGCGGTTTATGGAAATGAAATATAAAGGTGAGGGGGAGTAAAGAAAACAATTTTCCGAATAGAATGGGAAACTGCGGTATGAAGCGATGTGGGAAAACTAGGGGTCCGGATGGGTGGGGGGAGGGGGAAATGTGCAAGTGGTATTCAGAAGAGTCTTTTAATCTGGAAAAAACAGAATTTTCATTTATGGTAATTTTTACCCGCTCGCTTCACATGAGCGAGCCTAATCCACCAAACCTCCTAGATAATTCCAAACTGTCTTATGAAAGACTGGCGAGGCTTTTTCAAACAGCAGCTTAACTATCATCAGGCCGCATTCACACGATTTTATTATTTTTCAATTTTCACATAATAAGTGCAAAAATATCGCTGCAATAAAATTCAGAATGTATCTAACTGTATATATATTACATATAGAAAAAATCTATAATATAAATCTAATGTCTTAAATTGAGAATTAGCAACTTTGAAAATATTTTTGTTTCATCTATGAAATAAGTGTAAAAATATATATATTATATAAATATGATTTTTTTTTATTAAAAAAATACAAAATTAGTAATTGAAGTTATGTGGAAAAAATTCATTAGATTTTTTTTTAATCTCTTTTGTTTTATTATATATAACATATTAATACAAAATCGGACAATTTAAATTGTACGAAGTATTCGCGTATTATATTAAAGGAAAAACTTTTTTTTCCGACGGATGAAAAGCGTCATTTTGATTTTTCCGCCTGCATGCAAATCGACGATAATTGCCCGTTATTGATTTAACGCCGAAAAAGCGAAAGGAAAATCGCGAAAATTCAAACGTCCAACACATTTATATATATATATATATATATATATATATATATATATATATATACCATATATATAATAAAACCTTTTATGTATTTTTTTTACCATTAACTTATAGTAAAGCCTATCGTTTTATATTCGGAAATTTTTTTTTTTGATCAAACATTTTATCGACATTCTTTATATGAAATAGTTTAAATTATTATGCTTTTTTATTATAAAATATGTACGTATTGCACTATCAATTTTTTAAATATTTTTATTTAATACGACATGTATAAAATATTTATAGTACTTCAATATATATTATACACGAATAAATACATATTATTAGATCAAAATTATATGGAACAAAATGGATTTTATTCATCTTTGCCGGTGACATATATAAGAAAAAAATTTTTTTTTTCCTTAGAATGTTTTAAATTGGTCGACGACGACCCGAATTCCTTCACGGTTCAATTAATTACAATGAGCTTCAATTAGCCAGCGACAAGGTTCGACGGGCAAGCAGAAAAGCCGTCAATTTCAAATACCCCATCTTTTGATGTCGATAAAATATCATCAATCAAACACCCCCTGCCGCCCGCCCGCCCCCCCCCGCCCCCATCATTTGTGCCATAATAAAATATTAATTAGGTATAACGGTCTCTAATAGTTCGGACGTCTACCTGATGGATTATTATATGCTCTTTTTTTTTTATTTATTTTTCGCTTCCTAAGAAAGATTATTGCGTTCGGAAAAGTGTTTTTTTTTTTCAACATATTTTTTCTTGAGTAATTCTTAGAAAATTCATTCATTTTTCTGTGAAATAAAGAGATCTAATTTACAATTTGTCTTTCATTATATATGAATTATATAAGAGATTATTCTTTGTGAGTCATTTATTAGGTATGCTCGTCTTTATTCAATTCATGTGGAAAAAATAATGATTGTTTTTATTCAATTTTAATAAAATTATTTTTCATATGCGTAAATTAATATTTTTTTTCTAAAATATATCGTTTTAAAAAATAGTTTAAATATTAAATATTTTTTTCTATCTGTGAAATAGTAAAATTGATAAATATATAGATATCGTTATTAGATAATTAATATAATTTTAAGTATATATATATGAGTAATTTAAAAAATTTTTATTTTATAAATTACCTACATTAACTGATAGTCTAATTATTTTTTTTAGGTAAAAAGCACTTTAAATACATATAATATTAGTTTATATGTCGTTGTCTTCAGTTCATTCACTTTATTAATTTGTATAAATATCAATAAACAATTTTATATATTTTCATATAATAAATATAAATGTATGTATATATCAAATAGAGAGTTACATTACATTATATATATATATATATATATATATATATATATATATATATATATATATATATACAAAATCAAAATAAAATCGTATAACGGACAAATTTGGGCATATTTAACGTTCAACCGGAAATAGCGAAAATTTATTTATTAATTAGACGAATCCGAAGATATTTTCAACCGTAAATAATATTAAATTACAATGGAGATGTGCATCTAGTTACTACGATAATGAGCTGAAATACTTTCATTTGTAAAATTGTCCTTATCGACTTTGCAAAATCTGGCGACGTCGCTTTCATACTTCGGCTGAAAGGCGGCATCTTTTCATTTTCAGCTTCCTTTTCGCTTCTTTCCCGCTCTATTTTTCTCTCATTCTTTTCTTCTTCTTCGTCTTCTTCTTTTTTTTTTTTGTTCTGTTTTCACGTCTCGGCGTTCAGCTAACTAGAAGAAATTTTCAGCGTCTGAAAATAACGCGGTACACGCGAAAGCTGAAGGCTACTTTTCCGTAACGCCAGTTTTATACTTTTTAACTTGCTTTTATTACAATTTTGTATAATCATATTTTATGGCACTTTTGATTATAAAAAAAAAATTACGACATCGAAATAAAAAAGAAACTTTCGCTGTTTAGCTTCTTTTCTTATATACTATATAAATATACATATAAATATTCTCCTACGTTTCAAATTAAACGACAGTCGTTTCGGTTTTCATTTTTATAAGCGAATTATTTACGATTATCTATAATAAAAATATATATTATATATAAAAAAACGTTACGAAATTAAATCGTAAATATAAAATGTATTATTTGCGCTTTATATCAAATTATTCTATCTAGAATATATGATAGATTTATATAAACACATAAGATAATTTTATTATATTAATAATCTTATTAGATATAATTTTATATAATATTTTTTTAGTCCTTCATAAGTCATTTAATACGAATTCTGATTATTTATCTTTCATTATTTTATATTTTCAAATTAAATTTTTTATCATTTTTGCCTAATTATATTATATTTATATCCTGAATGATTACATATTAAAATATAATATTTTTAACTAAAAGTAGTGACGTAAAACTATATAAAAAATAAACACGTGGTCCAAAACTCGAAAGAAAGACCTTAGTTCAAATAATTTTTGCACCATTAGTATGAAAATATTATAATATTAATCTCATTTCAATAATTATATTATATGTTGAAAATATTATTTAAATAATAACAATAATTCATATCAATAAAGCGAATGTATATCATCAAAAATATCAAACATCAGGTAGACAGATATACAACAATTTATCTTAATGAAGCTATATAATGTTGAAACCGTTAAAAATACACAAAAAAATGATTGATTTTAATAAGCGCGCCAAATTTAGAACTAAGTGAGGTGAAAATAAAACGCAAAGAATAAACCGGAAGCCTTTTTTTTCTGCTCCCGCTTCATTATTATTATTATACATATACAAGAAAAAATATGTATTTATATATATACGTGAAAATAACGTATATATAAATGTTATATATATATTATATAAAATCTCACGCATAAATTTTCCATGTCGTGATTGATGGCAGTCTGCTAAAAGTACAACCATCCATCAAAAAAAAAAAACTCGAAAACTAATTAGTTTTTAAACGCCCTGTAATAAAGATGAAAAGCTGAAACGCTTCGAGATCGCTTTTCAAAAAAAAATGCGTATACATCCGTATTTTAATATTTATCTGAAAAATAATATCTTTGTTTATATGTAAAAGTATTTAACAGTCATATATATATATATATATACCATATATAATTAATATATTTTAAATCATATTTGTACATTTTAATATACGTATTATTTTTATAATATACGTTAAGTGTATTTGCAGCGTGTTAACTTTGGAAAACATTTTTTTTTTGTTGTTGCATTTATACCCTTTGTACACGATATTTCTATATGCGACAGCGAAGAGATGACGACAGTGACGTAATTCAATTTTCAGCTTCACATATATAATTTCAGTTACAAAAGCTTGATAACAACAACAAAAAAAAAAAAAACCACACCGAATAACGAATATGCAAATTAACTGTTTTGCCGTTGCGTTTTTGTCACTCTATTTCGTCGTTTTATACATATATTTATATTTATATTTTTTTCGAGCTCATATTTTATTTTCGCTTTTATTCATAACGTAATTTATTTTGTCGAAAAAAATGGGGGGAGAGTCGTTTTTTTTTCATTTTATATATTTTTTATTTTTTACTTTTTTTTAGGGGGGGGGAGGGGCAGATGCGGCGGATGCAAATAACGCGACATCAAAATTCGAGTGCTTTTGTGTCGCGTAAAATGTGAATATTTTGCACTTGTACCGCATAATTTAGAATTATATGTTTTTATATCGTGGCGTGAAATACGATTATAAAATTTAAGCAGATTAAATGCGATAATAATTCATGAAATTTCTGAATTTAAATTATATATATATATATATATATATATATATATATATATATATATATATATCCGTGTTGTAGTGTTAAATATTTATCTATTTTATAAATATTGATTTTTGTACTATTACGAAGAAAATATCTTGTATTAAATTGCGCTTATAAAATTATGAAAATATTATGAAATTAACAATAAAATTAAATTATTTATGAAAAAAGATATTATTTTTGTATATTTTAAATATTTATTAATTTTAAAATATTAAAATCGAAACAAAATCATTATAATATGAAAATATTTTTGAACACAAGTTTAATTTTTAAAACAATAGAAATACGTTTATTAAAAGTATATTATATTATTTATAATATTTTAATTATTTATTAACGATTCTTTATTAATTTTAAATGTATCACAATTGAAATAAAATAAGTTATATAATCACTATTAATAAATTCAATATAATTGAAATACGTTATTAATATATGTTTATTATATAATAAATTAATTAATTTCAGATAAAATCAAAGGTCTTATTGGTTTTAAAATTTTTATAAAAAAGTATCTGAATCTTGTCTCTACTTTTATTCATATTCAAAAAAATAACACACACATACACACACACACACACACATATATATATATATATAGGATTCGCATTCGAATCTGCGTTGTGCATACATTTCAGTTCGGCCGTCGGAATGAATTTTCGCGCGGGAAAAAGTCGTGAAAATTTGCATATTTCTTCTCCTATTTTTCACGGCGGCGGAAGTAAAAAGTGCCACTGCACAGCTTTGCACTTCCGCCGCACAATTTTTAATATTTCCCCCCCCTCCCTTCTCCTCCCCCTCCTCCTCTTTCCCTCTCCTCATCCCGGACGATAACCGAGAGGATTTCCTTTTTAAGCGGAGATGCGGGATGACTTTATTAACACGCCCGACGCCCTATGGGAAAATGTCAACGCTCTTCTGCCCACCCCTACTGTATAATCCGGTTTAAAAGTTATTCATGACACCGTGGACGATTCGCGTGTGTATTGTACATGCGAAAAGTTGTTTCAAAATTTCGCATGTGAAAAATGATACCGGCTAAGTGGATGCAAAATGCATTATTTTCCATATATACGAATGCAAAGCTTTATATGTAATGGTTGATGACATCCACAACGGTAATGTGCTTAATTTTTCCGACTGTCATATTTTAAATTAAATAAAATTTTGATATTGTTTCGTATATTTTATGTTATAATTTAATGTGTCGCTTATTTGTAGTCGATAAATTAAAAATTATAATTTTTCTTTATCAGTATCAAAAATCGAAGGACCGAAATTAAATTATGAAATTTCATTTTATTTAAATCAAAATCAGTAATAAAATATTTTTTTTTATTATCAATCAATAAATTTTTATTCACATCACAATTTTATTAAATAAAATAAAATTATTACCAGTCATAAATAACACGCAAGCTTCATTAGATAAATATATAAGCATAGTTACATTCGTGCATAATTTAGTACGATTTGAAATAAAATATATACGTATGTAAGCCTGTATTCGCAGGGGCGTTGTGTAGCTTTCAGGCTTTCACAAGCACGTCCTGAAGCTTTTCGAAACGTGATCAGGAATCGTGGCGTTTCGGTGATTACTGACTGTAAACGTACCAAGTTTATGTCCTCTACGAGTCGTCTCTTAAATTTATTTATTTTTAACTTATCGACGTTCGTCCTTAAATGTTATAAGATCTAATATTCTGCTTCACATTTAAAATTGTCATCTATTATATATTAACGGCGATTTTATAGATCGAAATTATAGAAAGATCTATCTAGTCTTTATAGTCTTCATTATTTACTAATGTAAAATTGTCACAAGTAATTAATTATTTCATATTACATAAAATAAATTTAAAAATGCATATGAATTCAGTAAAAGTATTCAAAAATAAATATATAACTTTTCAGCGCTCTTTTTAGTATATAATTAGTATTTTATTTGATATGTATTAAAAAGCCAAACAAGCTCTCAGCGAAATTTTAATACAAAATTCAACAAATTCATACATTTTAAAGAGCATACAAACACACACACACACACACATACTGAAAAAGGACGACTAAATTAAAGACCTTTATATCGTCCCATTTATTTGTTTTGCCCTATTTCAATATATACGGCGATGGTTCAAAAAGGGGATTTTTAATTAAATCGGAAAATTTGATCTAACTCTTAATTACTGAATTCCACACTTTTTTTTTTGATACATTTTTTTCCATCACTCAACAAAGTAAAAATTAAACAACGAGCTGCAACTTACTTTAAAAAGAGAGCAAAAAATATAATAGAAGTGGGGAGGGGGGGGGCATTTGCCGCTAATATTTTATTATTACGTTAATTACGACCGTAATTCTTATAAAACTCATTAAACGACTAAAACTCGCTGTCATTACGAACAATTAATTAAAAGTTCAACGTCGAAAACGTCTCAAAAAATCATCTTTTTTTTTGTGAAAGTAATCTACGCCTATTTTGACTATCGTATACGGTGATCCGAAAAAAAGCATTAATCTCGATAATAGTTTAAATAGTTATCGTCTAAAGTTAATTAAATGTCTGTGAAGTTACTTGGATTTTCAGTGTATAGATATTTTTAATTGTATTGCTGTGATCAAAAAGTAAGATGAAATTGTCATTTAAAATTCCCGGGCATTAGAAAGGCAGTTAAAATTGTAATCTTTTTCCTAGGTTGGTAGGACTGTCTATAAAATTTGTCAAGCGTTTGTTTGACAAAAGGTTTAATTATCTCCGATTTACACGTATTTTTACAATTATTGGTTCCGTCATCACGATAATGCACTATATCATATTGTATTGGTTCTAAGCTATTTTTTTTTGCCAAAAATTCGACTCATATCGTTCCGCAACCACCGTATTCGCCTGATTTGGCTCCGTGCGATTTCTGGCTATTCGGAAAACTTAAAAAGCCAATGCGGGGACGCCATTTTGACACAATTGAGGGGATAAAAACCGTATCGAAGAAGGTCTTAAAGGCTATATACCGGCATTTTTCTAGTACAGGAAAAAGCGTTGGTAAACGTGCATTTTGTAAATGTATAATAAATAGTTTTATTAAAATATTATATTATAAATTTATAAATAATATAATGATTCACACTCGACACGTATTGCGATCGTTGAAAATAACAATAATAATAATAATATTAAAGAGAAATCAAACGCGCCATTTCGAAACACCGTGTATATAATATAAGATGCGCGATGATAACAAGCTCGATTTTTCCGGGCATTATTTTTTTTTTTTTTACTCCTTCATCCTCTCGAAATTTTCTTTTCTTGAGAGCGTAACATGTACACATGAAAAACTTCCAGCCATATAATAATACCATACACCGCGTATTCTAGTATTATAAAGGTTTTCGTTGCCTTCTCCTCTTATTTCATCCTAAAGAGGGCTCACTTGCCCTTTTACGCTACACATAAATTTTCCACGTACGAAATTCTCGCTAAATTGCTGTATTGCGTATAACAATCGTTATTATTATTTTTATTTTAGCCGCTATATATTGAATATTCAGCGTGGAATGTCGTTAGCGATTTTTTTTTCATTATTATATTTTATATATATATATATATATATACATAAAAAAAATATTTTTTTAAATAACAATTTTTATTATGTAATAGAAATCATATTATATATATATATATATATATATATATATATATATATATATATATATATAGTTAAATGGGGTTCAAATATATTAATGGACACTAAAACAACGGAATCTTAATTGGCGAGCATTCGTGGAAGCATTTGGCGTTTTCGTACGACTTCGACGCCTAAATTTGATGTTTCGAAAGTAATTTATTTTACGTCGGATATCCGTTCAAAGTCGTAACCGCTCTTCCGATTTCGAATGTAAATTTCCACAGATCGCACCGTTGAATGTTAATCTGGATATTCGAACATGTCGTGAAAATTCTAAATGTCAATTTGTAACGGTTACATTTTTTTAAATATATATTATATATAATATATACTATGAATTACAATTTATTCATAGTAAATAATTTTAATTGTTGTTTTTTTTCTGACTCTGATACTAGATATTATTCGATTTATGATAAAAAAATTTTATGTTTAAAATTTTGAGTCTCAGTATTTGGATCATAAAGATCTGAAATGCTCGACTTTAAAATGATAAATTTTATAGCTATTAATTTTGAATTTTTAAAACATATATAATTCAATATTTCAGTAACAATATTAAATGTCAATATTAAAAATAAATTTATTTTATTATAGAACCGTAAACATTTCTAATAACGAAAAAAAATATTATTAAAATTATTATTATTATATTATATATTTATTTATTTAACTATTCTTCTTCTTCAAGATCTTCAAGAGTTTTGAAACGTTAAAGTATATTTTTTTATATATATGAAACTCGATCGATATTTCTTCATAATTTCAACCGTGAAATTTATACATATATATATATATATATTTTTTTTTTTTTTCAAGACACAATCCGTCCAAAATAATAGCAATTCATAATTCACACTAATATTTTAACGGAGGCCGATGTAGCGAAAGGCAATGGCGAACCACGCCGCTAATATATCAAGCGAAACTTTCCAAAAGATTTACGATGCTCAGTCCTGAATATAAACGACTAGATGGTTAGATAAATATTGTGACACGTCTACTAAAACAGTTTATATCATTGTCTTTTCGTGCTACAGTTCTCATATTGTGTAAATATTTTGTAACGCTTCAACTTAATATCAGTTCTAAACGCTATAACAACCGTAACAACGCGAGGGACGTCCGAAAAGTTCATCGTCTTTCCTCATTCGGTAAATATTACGAATATTCGCTGTGTTATTATGAAATCGTGCTATTCGTCTAATGGCTTATATAATAACGTATATACTATATTATATATTTATTCACAATACTTTCTATTCCAAATATTCAATTTTTCTTTAAAAAAAAAAACTCTCAATTCTTTAAAAACTTTTAGAGAATTGAGAGATGAACTAATTTATGTAACAAAAATCTGTAGTTAAATTATCTACTATATTTTTTTTTAAATTGCTAATATAAAATCATACTATTTTTTAATGAATAAAAATTATTATAAAATCGATGATTTTATTTATAAGAAAATTTAAATATTTTAAAATTCAAATCTTTAAAAGATCACAGTATATAAAATTTCTAATATGTTACTAAATATTCATATTAATTAAAATAATAATATTTTTTTATCATATTCTAATTTTACATTTTATTATTATTTATTTCATTTATAATTATAATCATTTTTATATATAAATATCAGGTGGTTTTGAATACAAGCTATTGGTCGGTGATCATTATCTCGACTATAAATTGTGTTAGTTCTATCTATTTAATCTAGTTTAGTTTATTATTATATTAGTAAGAATTGTATAAAAGAAAATTTATTAAAAAAAAATTATTGATAAAATATTTATAATAATTATCCATTAAATATAATATATCCAATTTAAAATGTAACCACTTGTTAAAATCATTTTAAATATCATATATAATGCAATCTCGTCAAAAATAAAAAAAATAAACTCATTTTTTACATACTAATAAATATACGCACATATAATATATTATACGACCGATGATCTGTTGCGTCGAAAAAGTTTGAGAATCAACGCTCGTTTACGAATCGCATGTATTAAGGATTATTTTCTTCGGCACGACGTGTTTTTATATATATATATTTTTTTCTCTCAGTTAAAAATCCTTTTAGCAATATTTTATTATTCCGTTTATTGCTTACGCTACGAACGACGATATCAAATATTCGAAAGTGTATATAAATTTTTATATTACACACGTGTGTGAAACGTGCATGCGAAACTGAATACAAAATAATAACAACAACGCATGTATGGAAAAAAAAAATTCCGTGTAAAACGTGAACGTGAGATATAAATTGATTCAATCAATTTTACTATTTAGTATATATATTTTTTCAAATTTTATCATTTTTAATTCAAAATTTTCCTTTTCTCTGTAAAATATCATTTGTCGGTATATTATCAGAATTTTTGGAGGACTTTTTCGAAATACATGCAACACACGATAAAATTGAAATTTTAAACATTGTTTATAATGAAATCGTATTGTAATTTTTTTCAGATTGAAGAATTATAAGACGGCCGAAATGAAAGGGCCACAAGCGAACCGGAAATCGGGTGCGGCTCTGCACGTTTCCGGAACATGTCGAAAGCTTCCGGAACATCGTTGTCAGCATTAAGGATCGACTGGGTCCGTCTATTTTGGAGTATTTGAACGGTCGTCCTTAAAATACTTAGACGATGTTGGAAGTCGAACTGATCATCGTCCTGTTATGCTGGGCAATGGGAATACAACCAGTGGCACCGGTCAAAAGTGTCCTGTTGGATAAACAAGGTATTTACAATACTTTTTTTATCATTATAATAATATAAAAAATTATAATTTATTACATATATACTTTTCTCTGAAATATCAGAATTTTTTTATAAATATAATAGTCACATAGAAAAATATTTTATATTTAGAAAATCGCTTTAAAATTTTAGTAAAAAAAAAAAAGTAAATTCTTCCATTTTCACATTTGAAACGTGCGACATCTTTTCACTAGTTTTTCACGTCTTATTTCGCATCGTATTTATTTATATATATATATATATATATTTTACATTCAGAATATTTTCGCGGCGGTGTAAATTTGATTTTTTTTTTCACTATTCTGCGATGCACATCGATATAAAAATTCGGCATTCGAGGCAGTTCGGTGACATATTATTATAATATTTTATTCAGAACTTGTGTCGAAACGTTCGCATACTTGACGTGTACATAATACAATATTGAGAAGAAAAGTCGCAGATGTGCGGGAAGGGTTAGAATTTTTATTTTGTGAAGACGAAAAAGAATTTTTACACTCAATTTTTGTGTGTATATATATATATATAGTCATATTTAATCTTATCGATCTATCATAAAATATATAATGAAAATGAAATTTTAAATTATTTTTTTTAACTGATAAAGTTTAATATTTATAAATATTGTAAAATTTAATAAACTTGTACTTAAGAATCAATATTACAATATATACGATATTAAAATGCAAATGTAATCAAATCAAATTTTAATTTTTAATATTTTTCTGATTAATTTGTCTTTATAATATTTTTATTCGTCTTCCAATTAAAACTATTATTTTTATTATTATAATTAAATTTACATTTTGCCCTTTTTAAAATTATAATAATAAAATATAGCGAGTTTTTTGCAATATTATTTTTTTTTAAGACGCCATAAAAATTAAACAGGTTAATAAAACTCTTGGGGATCAGATCCAGATAGACTATAAGTATAACACTCATTTATTTATTATACACCGATGAATAAATATTTTATTTATTTTTTTACATTAAAAATAATTTCTGTTTAAAATTAAGGTTAATTAAATTGTAAATATAGTATTTTAATTTATTAAGGTGTTTCAAAAACATATAAATACCCCACGAAAAATTTTAATATATATGTTGTTCCAGCTTCTAAAACATTATTTATAATATATAATCATTAAAAATAACCGTTTTCAAGATATAATACTTCATTTTTTGATATGTTTTTTTTTGTCTGGTTACTGAATATAGAATGATTTCAGTTAAAAAAACTTTCAAACGAAAACCTTTCTTTTGATCGTAAATGGATTTCAGATAAATTCATAGTCATATTGGCGTCGAAACTATACTTTTTATTTCATCGGTAAAATCCGGTTTTATTACCGAAAATCCAGATTACTCGCGACTATGAGTTAAGTACTGTAAAAAAAAAAAATCTCGTTAAATCTACGACCGAAATTTCTTGTTATCTTCCAGTGTCTGTAGACTGTTCGTGCAAAACTGAAAAAGTTGTTGAGTTTTGTCCAACACGAAAATTTTAATCTGCAATAATTTTGATTAAAGAAATGAAAATCTTAAAACTTTGATTTGCGAAAGGGCTTTCAATTTTTCTCCGCCGAAAGCTAAAAATTTCCACCATCACTTCTGAGCTTAGCTGCTTTTTTTTTTTTTTTGTTCCGTAATTGAATTGCTTCAATTAACCCATCCAATTAAGGTTTATTTTTCAATGTTCATATATAAATATTTCGTGAAAATAATAGAAAAGAGAAGATTGCAAACGGAAATGTGTCCGATATGGTCAAATGTACTTGAATACGTATGGCATTTGCGGTATTTTGTAATAACGGATAGTCTAAAAGGTAACTTTTGTTGAATATACGGCTACTTATATTCGGACATGTATTATAAAATACCCAGGCATTATATCTACACTATGTACATACTTAAAATGAAATTAGTTCTTATACTATAACTATATATATATATATATATGTATATATAATATAAACTATTTTAATATAAGATGATAGCTATGATATGATAGACTTACGTTTTTATTTATATAAGTCATTTTATAAATATCGCTTTTCAAAGATTAATAGAGCAATTTTACATGATGCCTGCATTACACAAACTGCCCGATTCTTATTTATATACGATCGTACATTGCGATACACAAGAATCTACTCGTGAACCCCGGGAGACGCATTGCTTCTACATTGTACTTCTTGTTTCCTTTCACGAATTTTCCTCGTTTTCTAAAGCCGCACCCACACCGCCGACACAAAACTCGCTCGGTTGTGTGGTGAAAGAAAAAAAAAACAAGGACACAAAAATATACTTAGTCGATATTGTGTGCATTAGTGCACGCCTTGTGCGTCGAAGAAAAAAATGGATTTTTCCTCTCGCGTTCGATCGTCTTCATTTTTCCGCCAATACTTCTATTTGTTTATGTTTTTTTTTTCTGTATCAGAATTTTCCAAAAACGATATTTTGTCGCTGAGGAATTCGAATGAAGGGTGGGTGATGACGAAACAGATTGTGTTCTGATGTTTTCCCGTTCGCTACTTTTTTAATATACGAGTTTTGGTGAGACCGTGTCAGCTTAAGCTGTCGTCGCTTTTTCATACTTGGAAAAAAAAAATGTTTGATAATGAATCTGCAACGTTTCACATGTAAAAAGTGTACATATTTACGTTGACAGCGAGAGAGCACAAACGACACATCTGCATGAAATTTAAAATCGATGAAGAGTAAGCTTGAAACTGTAGCCGACGCCACACCCAATTCTTGTCCACTTTATATTGAATCGAATTTTCATCATTATATATTAAAATTTATTATTTTACATTTTCATCGGATTATTATTTTTATAAAAATTTGAAATACCATTATATTTTCATTGCAAAGTGTATGATCAAAGTTTTGATTCCACTCTAGAATGTGAGAATACTAATTTATTCTTTTAAAAAAGTCACCAATTCTAAACTCATCTGTTAACTTTGTATGGAAGGATTTGACAGGTCGCTGTACTTTCTTATTTAAAAGCACTCCACCAAAGCCTTTGTCTTTCTTTAGAACATCAAAGTTCTAATTTATTCAGTTATGAAGTAGCCGGTTTTACTTCCCATTCTGTTTGAGGATTTTACAAGATTTCCACAATAAAAAGACATCTTACGCAATAAAGAAGCATTAAGGCGTAATATGTAAATGAATTATTATCTTTGCCAACAAAAATGATGAATCGCATAAATTTTCTACTGCAAAAACAATTTAAATATTTTCAGTACACTCATTGCATTTCATATATTTTATATTACTGAAATTATAACTATATTAATAACATTTTTTATAATTTAATTCATTGCGTTAATTTGTAATATAATAATTAATCTTGAAAACTCGTCTTTATCTTACAAATACTACAGCTTTTTATACTAATTTCCTTAATAAATTATTTACATTTTCAGATTTCATTTATGAAATATATATATTATAACAATACACTCTTAAATATATTAATTATAATATTTATTATTCATTATGAAGAATATTAAATTATATTTACAATTTTATATATGATTCAAAATAGATAGATTCAAAACTGAGATAATTAATTTAGAAATAAATAGGTTTATTCTGATAATAAATTAATTTATTCCATTATTGATTATTATCTATATTTACTATAAATATTTTAAATTTAACCGATTTATTAAAACTTTGATTAAATTATATCGGATACAAATTGTTAATTTCAAGCAACACATGGAAACGACGTATATATTATATAAATCATTATAATAATATACACAATAATATATTTTCACTACATTACATTAATATAAATTAAATATATAATTAAATATGCATATATTTCATCGACGTAACGATTTCGACATATTAATAAATTTAAATAACAAAACGAATTTAATTCGGAGGGTTGAAATTTAATTTATTAATACGCAATATTTATTCGGACAGAAGAACCATTAAAATATATATAAAATATATATTTCATGAATTTACAAAAATATATATATATATATATATATATGTATTCACATATATATATATATATATATATATATATATATATATATATTTGTGTGTGTGTGTATATTGAAAGGTAATTTTCAACATTTTACAAGTTTCAATTACGCATATGATAATAATAATAATAATTTAAAATAAAATATATATTATTAAATACATATATTTCAATATGTATTTTTTATTTTACCAGTTGTTTAAATAGTGTGATAACACGCATGCAACTAAATTACGGATACAAGTACACGATCGATATCGTTTTAGATTAATTATATCGAAATTAAAATGAAATAAAAATTAAAAAAAAATTACACACACACAAACGTGAAAATTTTGTTCTTTTTTTTTTCCTTATTCGGAATAAATGTAACGTTTTAATTATTGCGTTTTTAATCTTGATGGTGGCGAATTTGAAATTTAATATCGAGTTCACGTATTGTAAAGATCAAAAGTTAAATTAAACTAACCGCGCGTTTATTTTTCGTCGATTAACTCGTATTAAGATTTAAATTTTATTATAAATTGTGATTGATTAATGTTTCTCATTGCTCTTTGAACCGTTAAATGGTGTAATATGATATTAATTATATAATAAAAATGTATTTTATATTATATATAGTAAAATATTTCTTTAATTATTTTTTTTATTAAAAAAAACGATTTATTTTATAATGTTTTTGATTTTGAATTGTGTAGAAAAAAAAACGATATTTAAATGTTTTATAAAACTCTTCAAGAAGAATATCTATTAAGATTTGATATAGAGTTGATAATTTAATTGTATAGAAAAAATAATGAACGTTGAGAAATTCAAAAGAACTTAATTTTTATAAGATTGAATAACATGCCATTAATATATTGCTTTTTATTTTTTAACTAACAAAAAGTTGATGATTCGTTATTGAATTATATATATATATATATATATATATATATATATATATATATATATATATATATATATATATATATATATATATATATATATATATATATATATATATATATATATATATATTTATATATATATAACTAGCTACCACCATATTTATACTGCAATTTCTCTTTTATTCCGTAATTACGACCCCCTTTTTCACCCTTAAACCGACAAAAATGAACGCGTACGATTTGAAAAATACCATATTTTAACGACGCCGTAACAATTCGCAAATTCGACCGCGCGAAAATCATGCGATTAACGGATTAATAATAAAAAAAAAATAAAAAAATCATGTGTGCAAATTGAAAAGCACGATTTTTAACCGTGCCGATCAATCATCGGCGACGATTTCGAATCGCGTCAAAAATTTAACCGGTTAATTTTTAACGGTAACATCGAACGTTAATTAACGCTTTCGTTGTGTTATTAACGCGACGACGGTTGTTAAAAATAGAAAATTTAAACTGTGACGCATCGGTTAAGTCCATTTTTGATTCATGGTTTGTCCTTTAGACGACTTTGTCGTTATAAAAGTTATTTATTATTATTATTATTATTATTTTTTTTTTTTTTTTGAAAAAAAAAAAGGTAATGTTTGAATTGATATTTTTGTTTAATTAAACTACGTGATAGACTATCAATTATTGTCAAAAAATTTTAAATTTTGATGGATTAAAATACGAAATCCTATTAATTATCAAATAAATCTAAATAAAATTTAAATTTATAATGTTTCAAACGCTTTTCAGTATTTAAAATAAATCGTATTTCTACTGTTTCATTATTTTATATAATGTTAAATTATTTATTCTTAGTTTAAATATCATAAATTGTTAATTTATTCAAAAATTATACCAAATATATTCTCAGTAGAAATTTTTATTATATTATATTAAAATTAATTAAATCATTTATAAACAATACTGTAAAATAAAACGTTCGCGATTTTTTTTCTATTTAACCCTACTATTCATTATTTGTAAATAAAATTTAACACAAATTTATATTAAATTTCATCTGTAAAGTGTATTATATAATTTTTAATATATATATATATATATATATATATATATATATATATATATATATATATATATATATATATATCTAAAAATGCTCAAAATTTTTCTATATTAAATTAAATTATTAAACATAGAATTATCATTTTATTCAAAAATAGTGAACAGTTTTAAAAATATTATATATATATATATATATATATATATATATATATATATATATATATATATATATTATCTTACCCGATCAAAATGATCGGTCTATAAAATTTTAGTTATTATTTTAATAATTAAACGTAGATAATAAGTCAATTTAATATTTAATGCAATAAATAAATAAAATAACGATGCATATTTTAAAAAAAGTCGTGAAGTTTTATAGTGATACTATAACGTTTAAATATATTTTAACTTAGTTATAGGTTTAATATTAAATCACTATTCAATTTTATATATCAATATATAATAATCGTTTTAAGCCCGTCGTTGAAGTGTTAACTAATTAATAATTTAATCGAAAATAAATAGAATAATTATTTATCGCAATGGCAACTCGTTTACGTTCAATCGAATCGTCAATGCTAAATGTGTAATGCGTGTATATTTTTAAACATTCTAACCCTTTCGCGCCCGTTCTATACGTCTGAGCCCGTCATTACACGGTTATGTATTATCAAGATGTAATCGCGAGATTAGTGTCACCTGTCCTGTTGACACAATAATGTCGTTACGTGCAAAATTAATTAAGCGTTCAACGCAATTTGTCGCGTAATAAACTTAACTAACCCACCTCATACTCCCCCCCCCCTCTCCTCCCGAGTCGCACCCCGTCTCTTGTGACGACAACGGAACTCGGGTGGTGATTCAAACGGTACTTGCGAATGTGTCAAATTAACATAACAATAAGCCGAATCCGCAGCTTTCTCCAAAACGTGTGTGTGTGTGTGTGTGTGTGTGTATTATTATTATCGTGTTCCGTCGTACGGCGACTTATTAACACTGCGTCGAAATTTGTGCCCCCGTTTGATATAAACTTCATTCGATACGGCGCACAAAGGGTTTATCTGCGTTCAATTCGATTTCGTAATTACGGCTACTGTTTGTTCCGTTACTCACGTTTCGGTTGTGAAGCTTGCGTCAATTGCAGAATACTACGGCTCTTTTGATCAGCAATAATGTGAATCATACAGGATCATTTCTGTTTCGAATTCTGAATCACGGGAATATGAATCGTATTGAATTTCCTATCAATATGTGACTTTTATATACAAAAATGTGTGAAATGTGACATTTATAATAACATAACCTATTAACACTTGCTATAAACACGTTCTACTAAATTGAGGTATTACTTTATTATTTTAAATACAATTATCAATATGTGAAATATTTTTATTATATATTAAGTCGCTATTAACTCTTAAAGATATTCAAAAATATAGTTAACACGATTAATCAAGGATATATAATGTGATAGTTCTTCATTATCTTATATATTGTAATACATCATTATCTTATATATTTAGTATCAAATAGATTTTCTTATTTGATACTAAAAAAACCAATATCTTACTCCAGAATTATATGCAAAATACTTAATCAATATATTGATTTTGAATCAATTTATATAGGACATGGATGTCATTTAGTTATCATCATCTGAACTTAAATAATCTCAAGTTTCATAAATGACACAAAGATTATTTAACATAATTAATGTGTTTATAGAATACAAAAAAAAAATATTAAAATTTTTCCATTATATATATATATATATGATAATAGGCTATCTTCACATCGTTTAATATAGACTTGAAATTGAAATTTTTCTTCAAGTCACTTAGTTTTTCTTTATTTTACGCAACCGCGGTTTTCATACCGCTATTATGCAATATTGTTATTAAAATTATTCTGAAGCTTTCGCCATTAACGTCTGAAAGAGCGTTTTTTTTTCCACTGAAAATCACTGTACATTTTTTCCCATTAATAAACTCTCTTCAAAGATATTCAATTTGAATATTTTCTCATTACATTAACTTTGCATTTTTAAATAATTATTAAATTATATCGCGTAAATACATCTATTCATATAATTAATTTGAAATTCGATATGAATTATGTATAAAATAAAAATTATTTTGCATAGCAAATAATTATTGTTTAATAATTTTCCATATTGTAAATATGATGTGATTAATATAATATTTATCATATTTTTTTACAATATCTTATATTCTAAAAATGATTTAAAATAATGTACTGAATTCCATAGATCCATACTAAATTAGTTAATACACAATAACTAATGTTCACAAATGGATTTATATATATATATACTACATATGTATAATATGGATATAAAAATATAATTTAAAGTCCATTATATGATATATTATATAAGACGTAATCTTGCAGTCGCCAAGGGTGTCTTACGATATTTATTTTATTTTAAGAGTCTCGTTTCGTACTTTAATAATTTAAAATTACGTCACAACAATGAAGCAAGTAATTCTCTTTTAGTTAGAACAGAAAATTTGGCTTTGCGGACTTCAAAGCCGAATATTTCCTTTAAATATATACACGTCTGTATATATTTTATATATTTTATACGTGGCGGAAACTCGAATAGAAGACTGAGACGGCTCAACGGAGGCTTTTTAGGGGTTTCGGGTTTCAAATCCGCTATTCAAAGACTCGGAACATTATGAGTTTTTATACTTATTTTAATATCGCGAATCTGCTTTCCGCTCGTCGACGCTAATAATCCATCGAAATGTGTTCGCAACTGTGCAATACACGGCTCCCGATTTACCGGAATCGGTTTAACCGGAACGAGAAAGCATTCGATCTCGAGTTTATTAGATTTTGAACTGATTTTTACCAGTATTTTTAGATATAATTTTAAATTTCATATATATTTTTAAAACGTATATACATATATAATATATAATGTTGTAATATTAAAAATATATATTTATATATTTTGTTTTTTGTCTTAATTTTTTTTTTCATGTCTCACTTGAATAGTGATTAAGTAAAGACGCATATAGAAGGTTAAATATGACATGGTTTATTCTGAAGGAAGCCTTTTATCCCTTTGACTTTGTTTGTGTTTGTCAAATAACCCAATCGTTTAGACGTGGCCTAATTTGTCCATAGTAAAGTCTAAAAATTTACAAACGCATACTTGTGACAAAGTCTTGAATAATATATATATATATATATATATATATATATATATATATATATATATAAAATTCTAAAATGCCATTTTAAGATTTAGTCAAACAAAAACAAACTATTATATTTTATATTTTGTCTTTGATGATAAAGCTTTCATAAAATTATTTATTTTAATATATTGAAATATTTTAAATTTTAATAAAAGAGATACAATTTCATACATTTTTTTATAAAAGAATTATGATATTAAATATATATATATATAATAAAATAAAACAAAATCATACATCAAAGTTAACTCGGACAACGTTCGAAAAGCATCGCATCTCTACAGCGATTCTCAAAAGTCGACATCATTAGCCTACATCCCCGAGCGTCCGCCGTCCGCTTTTCCGTTCGCTTTTCCGCCCGCACTCCGCCATTCTCCTCCACTTTTCCCTTTCGTGTGACAAGTAATCCCTCAAAGATAAATAGAACGAAAATTCGTGAATCTCGGGCGCGGCACTGTTCAAATATTGACAGGCTATTCGGGCTTTTAGCGCTGACCAAACCTTATACATTTCGAATCCAACTAAGTGCCTATACCAAAAGCGACACCACAAAGAAACTACCCTTTTTTATACACGCATATATATATATATATATATATATATATATATATATATGTATTTTTTTTTCAAATAAAAAATATGAACGCATGTTAGACGAACACCCGCCCACAATGTGTTAAAATTTGTACGGTTACAAATGTAAATACTATCATATTCATATATATATATACAAATAGAAATGAATTGAAATTCATCGTTTACTTATAAAATAAAATAAAATTAATTTTGCCTCTTTCATCTCATAAAATGATGAACATTTAAGATTCTCTTTATTATAAACAGAGAATTATGTCTGGCGTATATAGAAGTTGCACATCATTACAGAGTTGTTCTTTTCTTTTTACTAAAACTTTGCGAATTCCGTTACTTTTAGTATATTCAGAAATATTAGTCCAATTGGTATTACTTTTTTTTGTATTGGTAAATATTAATAATATATAGGTAAATATTTTGAACTATATTGAATGTTTAGTCTATAAATAAAATTCATCTCATAAAAAAAATAATTAAAAAATACAAATGTATGTATATAAATATTTAAAGAAATTTTGTCTTTTATAAATAATGAATAAAAATATGGTAAATTTATGACGGAATCTAATGTTTACAGAAATATTGTATATAATACAATTATGTTGTAAATTAAGCATAAGTCAGATAAAAAATACGAATGCGGCTAAAATCAGAATTTTTGAATTAATGTCTTGTTTTATATTAACATATATATATATATATATATATATATATATATATATATATATATATATATATATATATATATATAAACTGGAAAATAGGCATAGTAGGAAACATTTGCATACGTTTCCGCGTCATTTATACGTCGGAACACGCGATTTCATCGACGTAAAGCAAAAACAAAAAAAATAAATAAATAAAATAATTTCGCATTCCGAAAAAAATGATTGAGAATGATCGATCGAAACGTTAGGCCTCGAAAAAACAGTAAGCATAATATATATATATATATATATATATATATATATATATATATATATATATATAAACATTTTTAGAAACACCCCGCTTTTAATGTACCGTATATTTATGAATTATGCCCCCGCGAATTGATTTACAATTATACATTTTATATTGCTGATTTATAACCGGCGATAGGGGTCGATGGGGTTGATTTCGATCAAGTACGAATCTAGCGCTATTTTTGCGTTAACACGTTAGCCGCCTCGCACTTTTTTTCGTTTTTATTATTTTTATTTTCTTGTCGCTGCTTTTATTTTTATTGTTTTTTTTTGTGACTTTCGTTACTATCGCGATAAGGTGAAAATTATTGTTTAACGTTACTATTATTATTGGTATTATATATATATATATATATATATATCGTTTTTTTTTGTCGTAATTTATAGAATTATCGGGCTCGACTTTTAATGGTGCAGGTTCGAGAAATTTAACGACGTCGCCATTAATATTTTGTGGTCGATTCAAGTTCTCTATTTTTTTTTTTAATGGAGAATTATCTGAATGTTTGACAATTGAGTGTTTTTAAACATGCAATTGGAATTATTGCCGTTTCAACGTTGATGACGTATTTTTGTAAAAAAAAAAATATTTTTTTGAATGGGAAATTATATTAAAATTCGATATACGAATTGTTGTTTATTTTCAATACTGAAATTACATTTTTAATCAATTTTTTTTCGTTTATTATAATAAGATAAATAAATACATATTTTTTTAATATTTAAAATGCTGATATTTTATGTTTAGACGAATGAAATTAATTACAAGTTTAATATATCTATTATATAGTGCATCAGTTTATTTTTAAAAATCCGCCTAGAATTTTAACAATTGTAATGTTTAATTCATTGAGCATCTATAATGACTAAATCGATGGTTTTCAAACATTTTTCGTTTATATTATATTTTTTACTAAAACATTATATATATATATATATTTAAATGATGTGATAAAGTATTTTATGTGTATTATAATCAGCAATAAAACTACATCTGAGTGTATCACGAATGACGAAGCTTCGAAAGTGCCGTAATTTACTCTCAAAACGTAGTTTATAGTAGTAAACTACTGAATTCCAGTACTTTGGTACAATTTTAATTAAGGGCAACAGTTTCGTACAAGTTTCCATACCCCCACGGTGTCACGGTCCGCATGGAAAATGACGACTTCGGCGCTGCTCCACGAAGCCGTAAAATCTTTCCTCCGGTTGTGGACCAGTGGACGAACGATAATTAAAGCATTTAGAGAGGAGAGGTCTGTAATTCTAGAGATGGGAATGGAATTATTTTATTTTTCGAGTGTGAGGTCTAGATGGGGGGGGGGCGTTTTTTTAAAAAGCGAAGACAAAAGAGGGAAGAAGCGGTAAGTGCTCGTTAACGGAGACTGCCGTTCATCCCTTAACTAGAGCGTCGCCTTTGGCGAACAGAAGCTTTTCCAACCCCTTTGTCCCTATTTTTATTAAAGACACTAATGGATTATGCAAAGTGAGCTTATTTCTGTGTGCACCAGATCCCCGGCTTATTTATTAAACCCTTAAACATGCCGCTAAGGGCTATTTACCTTAATGAATTTAAAGAATATTAACCTTTCGTTATCCGACCGTTTAAAGCGCTTCAACAACTTTTGCACTTTCTTTTCCATTCTTTCGGTACTTTTTTTACACGGCTTTTTTTTGTTAACGAATGCCCGACCGAAAAATGCGGACGGTTAATTAAAATTGAAGAAACAGTTTTAAACGAATTCCCGCCTTTTTTGTCGATTCTTTAATGTAAGCCTTTTATGCTTCTCGTTCGTCTTTTACTTCTTTATCTTATTTCATTGCGAATATATATATATATATATATATATATATATATATATATATATATATATATTTGCTCGTTTCCGCCTGAAAAGGGAGGAAAAATGAAAAGGAAAATCTCAACGTAATCGAAGCGACTTCCCAAGAAATCACCATTCCATTATCATCGACGTTCCCTTGTTCTCATTCTACACACACACATATATATATATATATATATATATATATATATATATATATATATATATATATATATATAATTTAATTTTTCAACGAATGAATAATTCAATCATTTTAACGATTATTTTTTATATTTTACGCATATATTATTGTATAATATACATCACAATTTCAATTTTTTATTATTAATTAAATATATATCATATAAGTGAACTATATCTGACAGTACAATATTATATATATATATATATATATATATATATATATATATATTTTATAAATTTATACAATTTATAAATTTATTTATTATATATGTGAACTTGTTTAATTTTGAATAATAGTAAAAATTATTTGTATTTTTTATATATGGTAGATTATTAGGTATCAAATTTTTTGATTGCGTATTTAATTTAATAAATACAACAATATCTTAATTTTTCAATTTAAAATAGTCAATTATCAATCTCAGAATTATTTATTCGATCGTTTTAAAATAGATTTTAATATATTAAAATTATAAATGTATCAAAAGTTAGAAAGACTAACAATTATTATTCATGATATAAAATTATTCAGAATATTCATAGTTTTAAAATTCAATATTTTAACTTTTATCGAAAAATTAATAATATTTCATTAAAATTATTTAGACGATTGAAAGTTTATTAATTCTAATTCAAAAAAAAAATACAATATAAAAACAAATTGGAAAATAACGGATATTCGTATATAAATATAAAATTTTTATAATAAACCGAGTTTTCACACTGTCAACTCATCACTAACACAATATAAAACTTTTTTAACGATAAAAGTTCACCGCTGTGAAAAAAAAACCCCCCGACAATTTTATTTATTTATTTTTTTTTATGTTTCACCGAATACTCGTTCGGCAAAAATACATTAAATACGATGTTTCGTTTCGAATTCGCTAGTTTTGCTAATTAACTTTATTATGAAACTATTCTTCATTTAAACCGCATTAATTAAACTTCGTGTTAATATAATTTTATTATAGGATTAATACTTTTTTTTTTTGTTATAACCTCTTCATAATTATTGTACATAAATAATATATACATATATAATTTAAATTTTTATTTTAAATATTAGTTGTATAATTCTACACATATATTAATTATGTAATGATGATTAGATATTTGAATCAATAAAGATCAAAATAAAATAAATTTATTTTGAATAAAATTAATATAATTAAAAGTCGCATAGTTGCGATAATTATGTTTTTTTATATATAAAAAAAACCTTATTGTGTGTTGAAAGATGGTTTATCGGTTTAGTAGAAATAAATTTTATCGTACAAAATATTCAAGAACACATGTTTTATTTTTTTTTATTCGCAATTTGCACGCAAAAATATTACTTTTATTACAATTTATAAGCGTTGAGTAAAATTCAAGATAAACTATATAACATATCGCGTTTTCTTTATAGTTTTATTTTGATAAAAAAAAAGTAATTAAAATATTGTAATAACCAAATTTATGATGATATTACGATTACTTTATATATATATATATATATACATTTTTCAGATTTTTATAAATTATATTAAAATTTTTATTCCCTTAATGTTAATTATTTTATCGGTCTATTGAAGACATAATTTACTTTACAATCGTATCATATTATTGAAAATAAATAAAAATAAATTAATTAATTAAATTAAATAAACAACACCGCTTCGTGATAAATTTCAATTTTTCAATTGTCCTTTATTAAATAAATTGCTTCCATATTTTTCCAGCGTTATCAATTTTCCCGGTTTTTCTTTTATTTTCAGTTCGAACGGTGGACATTCAGGCTGTGGAGGGGAAAAAAGCGGAACTACCCTGCGACATATCGTCTAACCATCAAGACAAAGTTCACATGGTGTTCTGGTTCCGTGACGACGCCGGTATACCGCTATACAGGTATGTCCCATTATTCACTATTTTAATTCTATCTATTTTATTCCCCCCCCCCTCCCTATTATTTTTCCTTCACAATAATTGCCTACACATTCCGCATATGTCTACCCGATAATTTATCACAATTTTCTTAATTTCTTAATTTTCCCATATACGATATGCGATTATTCATAATTATATAGATTTCTTTCTATATATTTTATTATTATATACAACATTTTTTACTATAAAATTATATACCAAGAAAAAGATCAAACAAAAATTATCCACTTTCAAAAATGTTCGATTTCCTCTTTAGGGAAGGAAACGAGAAAATATCCCCTGAGATATCACTGCAGCAATAAAAATAAGGCTGTTTCCAGTTACTGCATTGATAACTACCTTCAAATACGAGGAAATTTCTGAACTTTATACTTCAAAATATAATATTTATTTGAAAATTGTAAATACGTATTGGATAATATTTTGATTTTTTTAACTTTAACTTTATTTTTTGACTATAACTTTTATTTTTTTTTTTTGAATTTTCTTAATAAAATATTTTTATTTTTAAACCTATGAAAATATATTTTTAAAAGTATTATACTCTTCAATAACAAATTACGGTTATTTTTTTTTCAATTATATTTATATGTCGTTCATCGTTTTTATTACTAAAACAGAATATACGATTTATATATGAATAATAGAATAATTATCAAACAAAAATCAGTAATTATATTACGAATTTTTCTTAATATATTTTCCAAAATAAATTATAAATAATTTTTAATATTATATACTTAAATTATATACAATATTGATAAAAAAAATAACATTTATAAGAAAAATAGAATATATATAATGAATTAAATATTCAAACAATAATACTGAAAAATATTTTCTCGCAAACTGAAATTATTAATATACTTACAGATCTCGTCTATATAATTAATTTAATATTTACAATTGATAAGAAAGACTAAATTTTCAAGATATATATATATATATATATATATATATATATATATATATATATATATATATATATATATATACATATATATATATACATATATATATATATATATATATATACATATATATATATATATATATATATATATACATATATATATATATATATATATATATATATATATATCTACATATATATATTAATATAATATAATATATACAGATAAAACAGTAGCGGACGAGTTTAATGTAATACGTATTAATAGTGTTTAAATTTGATTTCGAACTCACTAATTTGTTTGTCGAACAATGAAATTCAATATTTATCTTCCGGATTATTCGAAGCTTGTAAATTAAGATGCTCGATTACGCTCACTTAATTTGAGAAACGCTAATTAACACTAATCCAATTAATACTCAATAATAATATTAATTATTATTATAATAGTTAATGAAAGAATTCGATACGATATTTTCGTTTGATTCTATCGATTATTTATAAATTGATATATATATATATATATATATATATTTTTTTTTTTGAACGTCTGAATATAGTAATTATTCTTGATTTTTTAATTTTGAACGAATTTTTAATTTATTAGTTTTATTATAATATATATTTATCATCCAGATTTTATATAGTTTAATTTTTAACGCATCTTTGGCGGGATTGATTTAACAAAGATTAACTTGAAGTGGACATCTTCGCAATTCCAAAATTTCGATTTTAAAAAGTTAAAATCCTATTAGGAAAAATGTCGTTGTAGAACAAGCGAAAATAATTTAAATAAGCAGTATTCCGCATACGACGCGTAGCGCTCGTAGGACTGCAATCACAATCTCCCGTAAATGATGTGTTAATAAATCGTGAAATATATTAATTCTCGATTATGTTATAATAATAAAGTTAAAAAACGATGACGCAATACGTATTTATTTATTTATAGCAGACTAAAGGTTATATTATTCAAAAAGGCTATAGCTATAATTATATATATATATATATATATATATATATATATATTATATTTGTGTGTGTGTGTGTGTGCTATATTTTTTTAAAAACGTGATAAAATAAAAATAAATAAATGGCAATATGTGCTATGGCGTGGCATTCGAGCCGAGAATAATTGCGAAAGAGCACATTTCCATTTTAATAAGGCGGGGCCGCAGGGCGCCCCGCGAGTTTTAATGAGATGTGGTCGCTCTCACACTGCGGCCCGCATTATCTAGAGTCCCACGGGCACCGCACCGAGCGCGTCACTGCCCTTATTTATTTATTTATTTTTTTTTATTTTCTCTCTTTTTTTTAACTCCCCCCCCCACCTCAGTTGCGGCCCCGACCCCCTTCGGTCGTTTTTCAAACCGTACCCTTATAGCCTTAACTTGTTTGTGACTGTGTTTTCACCGGGATTTCTTGAATATTTTTTTTTCTTTTTGCTCCTTTTTTTTACCCCCCGTATATATATATATATATATATATATATATATATATATATATATATATATATATATATATGTATATATATTGTTCGTCTTGCTATTTCGCTCTCTCCCCGTCGAGCACTTTATTTTATAATACAATGTCGAGTTTATGATGAAGTTTTCTTTGTATTAACATAATCTTTTCGTTGAATAAACGAGTCGCTATCAGATGTTTTACCTTATAATTATTTTTAATATACTTGTACGGCATATTCGTATGATATATTATATTTTTTTATATAATTATAAATCATCTATGGTATATATTACAGTATGTGTTATAGTTTTTGACTGAACCGCAGAAATTGAGTTCATACGTGTACATATAATAAACAACGTGTTAGTTTTCGTATTAAATATAATAATGCAGTTTCTCAAATATCCATCTATTTCATAAGTATATATGTAAATAATAATGATATAAAAAAAATATTTATAAAAGATAGATTGAATAATGAATTTAATAAATATAAAACTTATTTGAAAATATAACGTCTTTATATATTGATTGCTTTCGAGATATACTTGCATGTTGTATATACTGTTTATACATATATATTTATGGATTACAAAATTGCTTAGCTCGAGCAATATCTTGGTTAATCCACTTTGGAATCGTGTATCCATTGGGATATGCGAAAAGACAAATGGTGCATTCAGACCAGCCAAGACATCTTACGAAACTGATATACGTATATATTTAACAGAATTGATATAGATAAAAACTGCAAATAAAACATTTTTTTATTTCATATTAAAATAAATATATGATTTTCTTTTTTAAAAACTTATAATATTAATTTGTGAATAAAAATTATTATTATTATTATTATATAAATAATAAATTATAATCAAGTTATGATTTTTAATTAAATATATATATATATATATATATATATATATATATATATATATATATATATATATATATATATTTAAAAAATAGATTGCAAGTCGATGTTTGTTCGTGCAAAACTTAAACGATTTTGAACTATAAAGTCGCATAGGAAAATTCGACGAAATACGTATTTTAAAATCTGTTTAAAAATAAATATATAAATAAAAATATTTTCATAAATGAACAAAAATAATATATATATATATATACATTTATTTATAAGAAAATATCAGTAAAAACTATTTGAAAACATATCGAATATGGCATAGAAAAAAAAAGAAAATTTTCGCAATGTTTTCCCAGTGAAATAAAGCGATAAATAAATAAAATTTGACTTTATTTAATCTGTTTTTTTGCGAAACGCTTCGACGATCAAACGCTATGCCGATATTTTTCATTACACACACACACACACACACACACACATATATATATATATATATATATATATATATATATATATATATATAATATTTTATATATATTAAGTTTGAATAACATACAAATATTTCAAGCGCAAATATCGGTCACCACCCGATTCTCCGCCCATAATTTTCCGCCCACTCCGCCCTCGAATACGCCGACGTGCGTATTTATTTTATATATAATACAATATTAAATTGTAAATACAAGTATGTAACTAAAACACACACGCAATCGTTGTACTGCAAAAAAAAAATATTATTTATGTGCAGACCTAAAGTGAAAAAAAAAACGCAGAATCCCTTAAAAAATCCCTTCACACACACATACATACATGTATACACAGAGGCGTAACGAGGTCCGCATTTAAAAACATCAAACACAAAAGTTTCGTATGGTACGAAAAAATTTTTTTTCCATACTCGTCCACTATGAAAACAGGGTTGAATTTTTATGTAACATAAAGGAACAAATATTATTTTTAGCGCAACGCGGAATTTTATATTTTTTATTATTATTATTATTTTATTGTTCTGTGCGTCGTAATTGTAAAATTTCCGACGTTATTGTAGCATGTTTTCTATTATTTTTTAACTTTTAACTCGTGTGTTTGTTTTATTGTACTTCATATTTCAATTTATTCGCGATGTATATAATATGAATGTAACCAATTGGCTTTTTGGCGAAAACTGTGTGTAAAATTTTAGTATAGAAACAGTGATTCGATTTTTAAAAATAAAATACAATCATTAAATCGAAAAAAAAAGTTGGCTTACAAAAGCTGCCACTGTATATCAGGGGTAGCCAAACTCAAAAATTATTAATTTTTTAATATAGAAATTATATTTATTGAAAACATATAAATAAAAGTATAAAATATGTGTATTTTTAATATATAATAATACGAAAATGAAAAGGGAACTCGGGTATATTTATCGAAAGTCACAAATAATCCTTTAAAGCGCCGTATGTGTCTCACAAGTCGTAATTTGACTACCGCTGAAGTTAGGAAATTATTTTTATGTCAGATAATCTAATAGATAAATTATTGTTAAGATTCTGTTTGTCTTTTTTTATCATCTAAATTAAATTTATGATCCGAAATTTTATCAAAAAAAAAAAGATTTTAAACCAAAAACATATTAAAAATTGATTCTTTGATTATGTATATTATGTATTTATAAATATTTAGTTTTATTACTATAATTAACTAGCATAAAACAAATTTTAATACTGTATCGACAACATATATAATATTAAAAAAAAAAAAACTAGCTGAAAACATAAATATATAACAGTTAAAATTTTATCCCTCACCTACAAATCACAGAAAACTACATAAAGTCAAAATCTGAAAGTATGCGTATCTTATATAAAAAAAAAATAAGGTCAAAAATATCTCATTTCAACTGTAAACCGTTTATAGAACCATCGAAGCGGCTAGGTATACATTCAAAGGATGGGGAAGACGGCCAGAAGATATCCATTCCCTATTTTTGGTTAGGGAACCAAGAAACGTTGAAGAGACCCGCACAGACGGGGCCATATTCGCGCCACCGCATAAATATGATAAATGAGTCCGGGGTCCGGAACCTAATTATCCGGAATGGTTTCCTTGAGGGCTCACGACCGACTCCGGTTCCCCAGTCCGGACCTCTGCGGGTTAACTGCTCATTACCAAGCGTCACTCTATTAGTTAGAGACCACGGTGGCAACTTTCACCCGAGAGGAAGGAGGGGGGAGGGGGGATGAAATTAGGGGATGAAAATGTGGTGGCGAGACGAAAAATTATAATAATAAAAAAAAGAAAAAATCGGAAAAATAAGAGCGTTCCGCCGGTGTCGCTTTTTTATTATTATATTTTTTTTTTCGTTCCGCTTTTCCAAGCCGAAAGGAAAAAATATATATAAGAAAGGAAGTCGAAAATCTCGTTTTACACTCGGAAAAATATTGGACGATTCCGCTTTTTTTTTTCAATTTAGCTCGGCGTCATTTCTTCGTGTTCTTCATGCTTCCGTGAAATTTTTCGAATTATTAAAGTAGATCTCTCGGAGGCATTGTGAGATTTTAATTAATACGGATGTTTATAAATGTACGTACAATCCTTTATTAAATGTCTTGTTTGAAATTTTATGGAATAATTTACAATTGTATTATTTTCATCATTAATATACTCTTGATTCACACGGCAATACCTCGACCACATCTTTAATACAGGTTTCTCCAGATAATTTTGGAAGAAAAAATCCATGGGAAAAGATCAATTGGAAAACGTCAAAACTCGCGGTTTAAAGATTTTCTTTGTCTTTGGTTTAACTGTTCGTCAATTGAGCTCTTTCTAATGGCTGTGTTGAAAATTTTATTAGTCATATGGATTGCCAACCATCTTGAGAAAACGGTATGAAGAAGAGATTGAATTACAAATTTTAGAAAAACGAGTTTATAAAACATGAATTATTGTGCACTTTCTCTTTATACTTATAACGTTTGACAAACCAAAAACATGATGAACGTGCATAATAATAACGGCGCACCGAACTAATATCAACGTGCAAACAGTTTCTGGAATTGATTTGTCACAAAGTTTACTAGTGTTCCGTTCGAAATTGCTCTCGCACAAGTCAAACTCCATAAACTCCATACATTGGATCCTGCAAGAACAAGTTCCGAGCACCTGCAGGCAAACGCTTACTTGGTCAAAGCTAGTCCAACTATATATATATATATATATAATGTATTCGCGCGCCTAGGCAATTTGTCTAAAACCGTTCGGATATGTCGTCTGTGATAATTACACTCACACACCGTCAAAAACTGTATATTCGGTTCTTGGGAGATGCACCGAACCGGAACGGATGCGGACTTTCGCCGGAGAGAACCGAATCAAAAGGAAAAGAGATCGAGATAGATAGATTTATATAGAGAATTGTATACGTTCCAGTAATGGAATAAAACTCGACGACGCCGAGTAAGCTGTATTAGTTCCAAAAAGTTAAATTGCGTCGATTCAGTACCGACTGAATATTCGAAGATTATCGTAGACTACGTAGCCAAAGTTGATAGATAGCGAGCGATTTGTTCTATTGTTGTAGGTTCGAATCTGCTCCATGTAAAACTATTCCAAAAGCACTTCCTCTAAGACGGAAATATTCGACGGTCGTATTTTCTCTGAAATATTGATGGAGCACTTTGTCTAAGTATGCATACTTTGTCGTAAATATATATATATATATATATATATATATATATATATATATATATATAAGATAAAGAGAATGGAATCATTTAAAGACTTGCAAGCACTCAATGTAATCAGTTTCCAATATAAAAAATCTATATATAAATAATTGGACATAGTTTCAATCTATCAACGAATTAATTCAATGGACTGAAATTTAAAAAATCAACCCTTTTGAATTTTTTATAGAGTAAAGTTGATAATTTTGCTTTTTGTTATTTAAATAATTACATTAACATTTTTCATATTAAATTATCTATTATAAAAGTGGGTGAAATTTGTGATATGTAAGAAAATTATCATATATGCATATTTTTTTAATCGATATTATCGAAGTATATCAGTAAAAAATATACGATATAAATTTTATAATATCGTTCTATATTTCAATTTAACCTAACTGAATTTATTTAGTAATAAATAAATAATGGAATATTTCAAGTTTCACCCAGAGGCATTATATTATATTAAAATAAGAAAGTTTAAACTTTGGCTTTTATAATAATGAAAATTATTAATATTTTCCAATTTTACGAGTCGATAACACAGACATGAATTCTGTTAGTGGGGTGTTTTCTTTTTTTACTTTTTACCTTTTAAAGAGAGGTTTTTGCTTTAAGAAAAGTCGTTTTATTCGTAAATTAGCCAATTGTAAAACAAAGAAGCTAGAGCGTCGGAAAATCCATTTGCGAAATTCGAAAAGGAAAATTGAAAAGTGCGCGTTTGAACTAATTTGCAAATGAAAATTTTTTAAGGTTTTTAATTTGTGCTCGAAGACGGCCGGAAAATTGTAATGTTATTTAGCAAATTATATGATAATGCAAAATTTGAAATTAAATTTTAATAAAATATTTTTTACAACTAAAATGTATTATAATTAAAATTATAAATATTGTTCGCCAAACGTTTGATAATTTTAATTTAAATATTTTATATTAATAAATTAAGTTAAATCTAAATATTAATATTGAACACCCCTTATATTAAAACAAAAATTAATTACTATTTAAAAATTTCAAATATTATAAATATTTTAGAGCGTTGAAATTTTAATTAAAATGAACACTATCTTTATTCTAAAACTTAGATATTTATAAAAGTTTATAAATTTCTAAGATATACACTATTTTAAAATTAATAATATATTATAAAATTTATCAAAC
The DNA here is from genome assembly GCA_024500535.1 of Leptonema lineaticorne. Classification (NCBI taxonomy): domain Eukaryota; kingdom Metazoa; phylum Arthropoda; class Insecta; order Trichoptera; family Hydropsychidae; genus Leptonema; species Leptonema lineaticorne. The sequence goes on from JANIJI010000001.1 coordinate 6,947,603, forward strand.
TTATAAATTTGTAAAAAAAAAACTACAATTTATAACAAATAAGTCACAATTTTTCAACCTTTATTAACCAAAATCAAAATATAATATTTTGTTTTTGGTAATAAAATTATATACATTTATTATTTAATTTATTTTTAAACAATCTAATATTTTTCAAACTTTTTAAATCATATTTTGAAATATATATATATATATATATATATATATATAAAGTTAGTTAATTGAAAATATTATATTTTATTCAAAATATATATTTGGCAAAATTTTCGATTCAATTTTTTTTTATTTATTTTTAATTTTTTGCAAACGAAACGAAATATTTTATTATTCGCGGTCGAAATTTAAGGCCAAAAAAAATTGAACAGAAAAGCGAAACAGAGAGAGAGAGAGAGAGAGAGAGAAAAAATGAAACGCTTTTGAACGATTGAACCGATTAAATATTTAAAGCGTTTTTCTCTCGATGACAAATATCGAAAACGATTTGCATTAATCTACCGAACCGTAAATTCTTTTTTTGTTTTGTTTTTGTGTTCCAAATCAAAAATGCGAATTGATAGATTTTTTTTTTATTGTCGAATACGAAACAACTGTTCGTTTAATAATCGTTAAAAATTATGTAAAATAAAAAAATAAATATATAAATATCAATATGTAGTTGTTTGATGGACTGTTACAAAATAATAATAATAATAATAAATAATCGATTCATAATTGATTTATAGGAATTTCATTGTAAAATAATTAATAAAATTAGAATTTATTATATTAACGATATGTTTAAACGTTTTAACTATCTTAAAAAATCAATAGTACACATGAAATTATCTTTTAAGACAAAACTTAAATTGCATATAATATTTTTTCAATATAAAATTCAATCATAGAATATATTATCTAAAAATATATAATTTTTATCTCATCTAATCTTAAATATTGAATTTTATTAAAAAAAAATATCTCGAAAGACAGACAAAAAAAAATATTAATATATAATTTATTATTTTAATTATTGTATGAATAAATCATTTTAAATACTGAAAATATTTTATCACTTAAATATCGTACACAATTTCTGTAAATACCGTAAAAGCATTAACATTATTTGACAGTAATCTATCGCTAGCACAAAATTGAATTCAACATCATACAAGATTAGTTTTCATTTCAATAAATACATAAAATAATTAAATTTCAATCAATAACGACGAAACGCTTATGAAGCAACATTAGCACAACATGTCATCATTTGTGCTATATATATGTATATATATATTATATATACTTTAAGTACAAATTGAAAATTTTCTAAATCACCCAATCATGTATTAGTTGACTTCAATTCGTTTAACTATTATTATATATGATATAATAAAGTCGATAAGATTAACGCGCGCACCCCCCCCCCTTCCCCTCCCCTTTTCCGCTATTAGAAATTCGTCGAAAATTTATCAATAATAATTCCGTCGTCGGGAAAATCGATTATAATTATCGGGGCGAAATGGGAACAACGATAACGGGGAGGAGCGGTTAAAACTGGACGCGTTTTCGAATAATTTCGATTTAACGTCGAGCAATTATCGACGCGTAATATTATCATCGTTAATTCTATTTACCCGTATTTCATCGACGCATTTAAATGACCGTTTTTAATGAGATGCCGCGTTGTAATTTCGAATATTGATTTCAAATATTGCGTTTCGCCTATATAAATTATTAATTGCGATTTAATGAGTGTACGAATTATACTAAAATTTTATATTTTTATTTATTTTTTTTATATAATATCGTTTTTTGTTCAAAATATGTTTCTTATATGAGATAATAAATTAAATTTTTCAAAAAAAAATGTTGATATATTGTAATATTATAGTAGCACTTAATTAAAATTAAAAAGTATAGAATTAAAAATCAGTATAATATTTGTTTTATTTGTAAAAGCTCTTGCATCATTAAATTTATAAAGAAAAAGAGTTTGCGTCTTGAAAGAAAATAAAAAGGTCGAACTGGTATAATGATAGAATGAAACATGATATTTTCCGGATGAACGATAATAAATTCGTATTTTTAGATAAGAGTATTTTTTTTCTTGTTTCCTTAGTTGAAGTATAGTGGATGAATGTATTTTCCTTGTTTTTCTCTGTTTTGTGATTTAATAGAAAATAATGAAAATATTGAGTTATACGATACGTTGTATATTATAATAGTTTTATAGCAATCATGTTGTAAGATGATAAAAATGTCAAGATGATAAAGTTTCCTTAGAAACAATATTTTTACTCATTATATAATATAAAATTTATAAATAAATTTACATAATAATAAATTAAAATTATATTATATATTTATCATAATATTAAAAAATATTTTTAGATTAAAATGTTTCAATATCTTAAAATATAATTTGTGTTCATATTTATGAATATTGATAGCGACACAACAACGCCATCTAGGATATAAATTCAAAGATTTCTTTATTAATAACATATAATATTTTTTTAAATATTAATATTTAAATATGATAGATTAAAACGACCAGATTGAAATATTTAAAATGTAATATCGATGAAATATTGAGATGAAGCTAATCAATTTTGCTATTTTTGAAATTAAGATTGATATCTATACGCGCGGTTATTATCTTGTTTAAATAATAATTGTCGAGCGTTTTCAATTTGATTATTCATGGACGGAAACAAAGACTATTTATATGCATATCGGGGCCCCCACACCACTACAGGAGGGTCACGGAGAACTTCCTTAATTGAAATTTAAATTTGATCGTGGACACGGACTCGCAAGAGATTTTCCCTCCCCCTTTCGGCCGTATCGTCGTAGAGGACGAAAGCGGGGGACAACGACCCAAGAAAGGAACCGGTATAAAGGAATTTTCCCTGTTCATTTTCCGAGATCGGAGTCGCGGTGGAGGGGGGGGTGAGAGTTGTGGGGAGGGGCTGAGGCGGCGAAGATGGCTCCGTAACCCTGGATGAAGTCTTGGGTTGCCGATTTTATCTGACAATATTGAAAAACAAAATGCACGAGGGGGTCACAAAAACACCATCCGGAAAAAGGAATCGGGAATCGTGGGACGGGAGGTGAGGGGAGCGGTGGGGGAAACGAGGGGCACAACAGGCGTATGCTAATGAATACGATTTTTAACGTTCGAAACAGGAGGCCCAAATCAATACAACCTTTTAATAAACCGGAAAAAATGCGAACTGCCTGCCTGCCTCTCGGAAAATGCGAGCGAGAATTGGTAAATACCCGTTTTTTTTTTCAAAAAAAAAAATATAGAAACACAATACTGAATATTTTAAAAAATCGATCTTTATATATATTTATATAAAAAATATAATTTTGTTTTTTTTTTTAGTAGACTTTATAACTTTTTGAATTATCATCGTTTTGTGAAATATAAATTATTTACAAGAACAATTATTAATCAATGCTTTATTACCAAAGTCATAAAAGAGGAAGTAATTTAAATTAATTCTGTTGTTTTATAATTATATTATATATAAATTAATACCTATTATTAATAGTCCATAAATTACTCTTCAACTCTTTCACCAATTTCATCCAAAATGACCATTTTATTTATTTAGTATTTTAATATACAAACTTTGAACAAACATATAATTTTATATCAAAAATCATTAAAACTACAACCATTTTTTAAAATCAAAAACTTCTTTTTCTAATTTCTATAAAATAATTTAATATACTAAAATCGTCTATTTTAAATATCATTCTTTATACAAAAAAAAATATATTATAAAAAATAATAATGATTTTTTATATAAAATTAGATAATTAAATAAAAACACTATATACATATATATATATATATATATATATATATATATATATATATATATATATATATATATATATATATATATATATATATATATAGTGAAGATAAATTTTCTCTTAAATTTATATATGTATATGTTATGTGGAGGGTGTTGAAAACCTTTCGGCGTGTTCAATGTTTTTGACGTTAATTATTATTGCATTTTGTAACGACCCACTTAACGCTTCGTCGTAATCGGGAATCGGGAGATGGGGTTACGACGATATGCCGTCTCCCCTCAAAAAACGATTTGTTACGTCTAAATATTCATGGTTCGTTGTGAATGAATTTTGGGCGTGATTAATATTTTATATTCATTATGCTACTTAATTATCCGTTTTCGACTTAGCGATACGTTATACGACGGTCTTATTATTATTATTATTATAATTATTATATTCATTATTAGTCGACGAGTCGAATGGTTCTCAAAGTACGGTCCGCGGTTCTGTGATTTTGATATGTGTGTGTGTGCTTATATATGTAATGATACGTGTAATGAACGCGTATTTGTTATAATTATTAACACTATATATTCGGTTTATATAATGTGAACAACGATTATGCGTGTTACCACTTAGTGGTTAAAAATAATACATTGTAAAATATTACTATTATAACCTTATATATAAAAATTTTATATTTTAAGTTTAAATTGTCTTCAGAAGGAAAATTCTAAATTTAAATTTTCATCGTTTATAATTTAATATTTATTATGTAATTTAGCCTATTTTTTTTATATTTTAACTTGCAATTATAATATAAATAAAGCATAAAATTTTGATTTTGATTACCAAATTTATACTCCATTTTTTATTGTGATAAAATTATATTATATTTATATTAAAATTATTTAAAATAAATGATAATATAATTTATAATACTCTTCTTAATAAAAATCAAAAGAAAATATATTTGGAATAAAAAAAAATCATACAAAATAATAAGAAAAATAAATATCAACTTGAACCTTAAATTTTTATATATTATCATAAAGTATCGTAATAAATATACAATTTAATTTATAAAATATATAAAAAAAAATATCGTAAAAACACATCGACTTAGTAACAACTTTATTCGGCGAATATATTTTTCAGGAAGTATAAAAAAATTTTTTTTTTTTGTATGTCGAGTTTCGTGACCTTTCAGCAAAAAAAAAGTTATAACAATATATCTTTTCAGCCGCCTTCATAATTCTTCATAACGTTTTAATGAGCCTATTTTTATGCCGAATATTTCGTCTATGTTTCAACTTATTCTTACAGTTTTAACACGATCCTTATTATTAATCCTGCTCTGTAAATTCTCTCTTATATATATATGTATATATTTATAAAATTATATTTTTATAATAGCATTAAATTTTAAAATTATATTATATCGATCGCAATATTATTATTTCTGAAACAATTTTTTGTATTTTATTATTATACATCTATATTTTTTGCAGTAAAGTGAAAAAAAAAGTAGTTATATTTAAAATAAAATATATAATTAGTACATAAAATGAGAATCTTTTGAAGATTGAGATTGCAGCATAATATCTATATTTCTGTATATATAAAATAAAATATAGTAATAATATAAAGCCATTACGGACAAAAATAATTAAAATGAAACGTTTTAAATTATATTAATAAATATAATTATTATGGCATCACTTTAATATACTACAGATGTTTCATAATAATACAATTGAAAAATATATACCATTATATTAATATATCTATATGTATAATATATATATATATATATATATATATATATATATATATATATATAATATAATTATATAATAAAATTTTACAGATATTAGTAAGAATTAAAGATACAGTCAAAGCTCAGTTCATCGCTTTTCCATTATACGACGAGATAAAGCTCGTTCGAACTTCTTCGAAGACAAAAATTCGTGCGTTGCAAAAGCGATCCGCATTTAAAATTACACACACACACACACACATATGACGTAATTTAGTAAAATAACGACGCAATGGAAACACAATGAAAATTGCGTTTTCCGCCACGCGATAAAGTCGAAATTGCCGCGCAACGAACGTATTTTCGACTCAATAAAATGAAAAGATCGCGATTTAGATACGACCACTAATTTATTTTTACCGCATTAACAATAATAATGCAAAAATATATTATTATTATTATTATCGTTATTATTATAGTAATATTATTATTGTTGTTAATTTACTTATCGAACGTCGCGCGCTCCCGTTAACGACTATTCGTACGTTCGAAAGTGCTAAACGTGTTAATGTCGCGTCGTATGAGAGAGAAATTGGAAAATTTCGAGATTTTTTTTTCCATTTTACCAATCGAAAAAAAATGGTTACGATAATGTTTTACGATAAATATAATATTCGATAAAATTGACGATCATTCGTTTCAAAAATATTTATTAAAAATCTGTGTATATTTCTTAACTAATACTGTAATTCTTCACAAGACTATAATTAATGCTGAAAATAATTATTACTTAAAAAAATATATATTTCATAAAGGTATTAAAAATATTCAATTATAACAAAAATTGAACCCTATATTTAAACAATTCTCATACAAAGAGTTATCAATTTTAAAATGGTTTTAGATTAACATTTTATGAATATACGTAAATTATTCAGAACATTGATATATTTGTTGATCATTGATATATTTTCACATATGCATTTAAATTTTTATATCTTTATTTTAATCTCTTTAGCATTGTTCAATATATTAAATTGACTCCAATAAATAATATATTATATTATAATTGAACTCTATAACTGAATGAAATATTTATAATTAACTAGTCGCAAATTGTAATTTGTCTATTACTGAACTAAATTAATATTATATATATATATATATATATATATATATATATATATATATATATATATATATATATATATATATATATATATATATATATATATATATATATATTAAAAATAAAAATAAATTATGCATTTCTTAATATTTTAATTAATTTATTGCGATTATAAAACGTGCGTATTACATTAAAAATATGTCTATTAAAACGATACTCGTATAATAAAAAATGCTCGTCATTTTTATATATAATATATGTAGAATGAAACCAGTGAAAAACGACTGTGAAACAATAATGCGAAAATTCATAATGAAAATATATCAAAAATGAAAATGGCTTATCGGTACGATAAGCCAGATGGCCAGCGTGAACCTAAGCGCGGCTTATAAAGAGATTTTCATCCTCTTAATTTAATATTCAATGTTTTAATATACACTTAAAATCTACATTTTATTCATGATATATATCCTTAATAAACGCAAATTATACTAGAGTAGGATACGTTAACGTCAAATGAATAATTAACGTCGCGCCGCTTCATCTCGAATACTTGTTATAATTATATTATTTTCTAATGTATACACTATATAGTAATATAAATCATGACGTTTTAATTAGATAATTTGCGAATTTGTTCGCCGAATATATCTCGAAACGTGCCCTTTGTGGAATTTAAATAAATAAATCAACAGCGCTACAATCCCTTATAGGCACAAATCTATCTTTTGAATTCAAAAAAAAAAAATCTAGCTTAAATAGTTCATTATCTCTAATAGCTTTCAATTTTTAAAAATTCATTACGTGAAATCTATTCTCAGTTTATTCCATACGATTAAAATACAAATATATCGTGATTAAATTAACGTGGGTTTACTAAGAAATTAAAATCGTATCGAATTATCAATATATAAATTTAAAATTATAAATAGCAATTGAAACAAAATTATTAATTTTCACACATGGAAAACTCTAAACTGCCTATTAAAGGTAATGCACGTGTAAATTTGTGCTCATCCACAATGCACTAATTAATGTTCAATTGCTTAATTAGGATCGGTTCATTATTCATTGGTACATAATTTCGCAATCTATATATAAAATTTATATGTATTATATATGCTTCATTAACCAAATACCCGATGTTTTAGAATATTCGAATTGTGAAAATTTTCACTGCATTTCTGCCCCCCTATAAATGCTTTTATGTGACGCATTCCGTTCGAACGTGTGTATTTTAATTGTATTTATATTATGTTGGTTTAATTGAAATTACGTTATAAAGCGTGTCATATATTTAATTTAAATGTCCCTATATATTGTATAATTTTTGGTAATGATTAAAAACTAAAATTCACTTCGTGAATCCGCGTCGAACGTAATCAGTAATTATATCCGATAATTGTTACTTTAACAAATTGTTTATGTTGTTCGGCTAAGAAATTAAACAAAATACGTGATATTTGAAGAGTTTCACGGTTCACTTGGCGCGGGCAACTTCCAAAGAATTCGTAGAAGTAGCAAATTTTGTTTGTTAAGTAAATATTTAATCAACCCTACCTTCGTCTCGGATCGTTTCTTGGTTGATACGATCGAAGGGCTAAGAGATAGAGAGAGAGAGAGATCAAAGAAAATTTTCTAGCTTGTTGTGTACACCTGAGTAATTAAAAATTACTTCGCGAAAAGTAATTGAATAATCATGAGACGATGACAGGAAGACGCCTTCGACCGGTCGGAAGTAATTCCACGAAGGTTATGTCAATTTTAATACATTGAAATTGATCTTGAATATTATATTATATACACGGTGTTTTCAAAATGTAATAGAATATATAAATTTTTGACAAAAAAAAAAAATAATACTATAATATTACCCCAACCTTCGTACAAAGATTGCTGCTGGCGTAAGTAAATTATTTTTAAGTAGACGAATGAATGAAATGCATTTTAAACAATAAAAAAATATGTTACTTTTTGGACACACAGTGAGTAAACGGTATATTTTGTACCTTTAAACGCGGATTATTATAATGAATAATTCTTTATATATTTCATAGCCAAAATGCGCGTCTTTAAAATATATAAAATATAAGGAATAAACACTTTGGACACATTCAGCGCACACATCGAGAAGCAAATATTTCGGTATCCCCTGTACATATATATATCGGTGAACGTGGAACTTTCCCGCTTGACATTCTTCGCGAACGTGGCATATTGTTTCAGGATCCCGGGATCCCGGGATCCCGTAGTCACATTCCATCAGGTCAACTCCGCATAACGCACACATTCTCACGTTTTATTCTATTTTATTTTGCGCGGATATTTTAGATTTTTACCCGTTTTTCGTGACCATTTTTTCATATATATATTTTATATAATATATTATTATTCTCTCTCAATTTCATTCTTCGCGCATTTCGAGTATTTTTCGATAGATAGCCGTCGAACGTTCAGTATTATTTTTAAACAATTTTTATTTCGTATTATCCGTTAACGACGCGGTCTGAAATTCCTGAAATGTTCGCATGAAAGCTTTCATATTATTAACGTATACGCGTCGTAAGTCGCGTTTCGAATTTTAGTGCTCTATATATATATATATATATATATATATATATATATAATCCATCCGACTTTAAAATAATCAAATCACGTATGCATAACGGTTTCGTGCACCTGAAATATATATTAAAATTCATCTTTAAGTCGATACCTGAAATATATTGCAGATAAAACCAAGTTAAACTCAACGTAACCATTTATAATCCAATATACTGACGGTGAAAATGTATCGCCTTAATATTGAATATTGCTAACATATTTCATAATACAACTTCCGTTTTAAATATTTTATATATTATTCACGTTAAATAATCCTATAATCTTAAATAACCCTATAATGTAGTATTAATCGAATATGAAGCATTTCGACCACCCTAAGCCAACTTTAAAATTCACAAAGTAAAATTGATCACATTTATTTAATATAATAATAAAAGGTCGAGAAATTATCTCAAAAATTAATAATCTTAATTAAAGATCTAATTAAGATCGCCGATTATTAATTATAAACATCATTCTTCAGTATTATTTAATATATTATCAAAGAATATCGAAGAATATTTTAAATTATAACGTGAGCTATTCAATAAATACTTGGACTGAATTTATAGGGATGACCTTGAAGGAGTGGTTAATCATAAGCACTAGCTGCTCTTTTGGCAGAGACTTATTAAGTTGTTGATAACCAACAAAACATTGAACAAAGTTAGAGATTGTATTTTTTTTTATACAGTTTCTTTCTTCTCTTGTTAAAAATGAAGATCGATCAAAAATTCGAAAAAATTCGACGTCAATTTTTCGGCCAATTTCTGACTCCGTAATTCGATTATCGCGTTAGATTGTCGTCCCCCATTTTACTAAAATTAGTGTCCCGCTGTTTATTTTTGTTGCTAAAATTCAAAAAGGCCATAAAAGTGTGGTATGAAAACGCAAAATAGCGAGCAACTGAAAAATCGGATTTCTTAGAACTTTTTTAGAACAGAGATATAATAAATTTATTAAAATAAATGGAGTCTATATTAAAAGGGATGTTTTTACGATCTCAATTTTGCATATTTATGTATTTATAATATATTGCTGACAACCCTTATAAATAGGAATTTATATTTCTTTTTATACAAAATTGAATAAATGGATGTATATATTACATAATATTACATAATATTACATCCTAGTTATACATCGAATTAAAATATCACAGCTTTTATAAACTTTAAAAAAATTAACAATAAAAATATCGATTCGGCGCAAAAAGCGTAATCCCACTGTACACGCCAACTCGATATACGTCCAATTTAAATTTTCCTTTTATTTCGTCGTTTTATATCGCGTGTTTTTCATTTTTTTATTCCTTCGGCACTTTCTTGTTGCTCGTCCGCCTTTTTTTTCTACTTCTTTAATTCACTTTCAAGTTTTTACACCAATTAATAACTTTCACTCTCTCTCTCTCTCACATACACACACACTCTCTCTCTCTCTCTCTTTTCATCCCCTCCCTTGTAATTTATTTTTTTTTTTGACATCAGCACCGCAAACTTTCGCGATGAACGTCGGAGTCAAAGTTTCGGCTTATCTTTTCGCATAAAAAGTTAACACATTACACAGCAATTCGACGTTGAATTTCAACACGACTCCATAATATATTTCGAGATGTACAACTTTTTTCAACTAAATATATATATATATATATATATATATATATATATATATATATATATATATATATATATATATATATATATATATATGCGATTATTATGAATATGAAATTATATAAGTCGTATATATTTTATTTTAAAATATTTATATATAAACATGTTTAATAAATTATCAATCGTAAAATATAATGTTGACGACTCCGGTAACTTGATTGACACACCGCATAATATTCGAGTCACGATTCGGCCAGGTTTTGTCGGACCGTTCAGCCAGCGCTTACCATTTAATGTTTTCAAAGAATACATTATGCACAACCAAATTTCCACATAACGGTCAGGAAAATTTTTGCACCGCCATATTTTTCACGTACTGTATATAAACCATCATCCGTATCGGCGCTCCTTAAACTTTCCACCGTACAAAAAGTTTAACCGTTTAAAATATCGTATATATAAAACAATAATTTCAACTATATATCATAGTAATAAAAATATTGAATTTTACCATTGAATTTCTCTCAACTATTCGTGTGTTTTAATTATAAAAAATAAAAGATTTTATACTATTTTCCGTATGATTTTCTTTTAATGAATTATATATATATATATATATATATATATATATATATATATATATATATATATATATATATATAATATTATTTCTCATTGATTGTAAAATTAATATATGTGACAAAAATCAAAATAAACGATATACTAAAATCTGATTTTTTTTATTTTTATTTATTTTCTAGGATTTTTGGATTGTAACAATTTTTGAAAATCCTAGTTGAACACACGCGGGGCAAAATATATCGGCCAGTTTGGAGCCGTGGACGTGTAAAAGTGCATAAAAATTCATACGGCGACCCGTATAATGTCATGCAAACGTGCATTCCCATACAATTTCCATATAACGCCCGCAAAATGCTTTGTATGTATGCGTATTATAACACACACATATACAATTTACATGGTATATACATACATTTATATATATATATATATATAAATGCAACGGTACCTAGCCGTACCCATTAATCAAATTGCCATTATGAGCTATAAAAATGTAAGGATAACTTTCACATTTTCTATATTAAAAAGGTCGCATTATGTAAAATAATAATAAAAAAATGATTACGATATATGTGGGGAGGGGCGTGGGGGGGGGCTAAAGACTTATGCGTTATGAATAATGCACACGTGAGCGTGCACTTTATTATTACGCCCGTTTAAACCGCCGTGTGCAATAATAATATCGTTGCTTACCGTTTTCATACTCGACCCCCCCCCCTATATATATTTTTTTTAACCGATTAAATAATAAAAAATTGAATAAAATTGCCCAAAATGACGTTTTTTAGCTGCCATTATATATATATATATATATATATATATATATATATATATATATATATATTGGTTTTGGTGAATATTAGTGAAAATTGTTTGAAATCTGATTTTTTATATATTTATTTCAACTAAAAAAATAAAATATATTAAGGAAATATTATAATTTATTATGTCGTCCTCGTCCGGCATGAATTTCGCGAAAATTAATTTATCTATTATCCTTTCACTATTCATCATTATGAAACCTTTTGTTTCCACGGTTTTCATTAATCCACTGATTCTCTCGAATCAAACAACTTTTCAATGGACTGAGGCTCGTGAAAATTTTATTATCATTATTATTATAGAGCTTTATAATTTGAATACCTATATATACATATATTTTTTTTTTCTTAAAGATAATAATGCATACAATAAGCTTTTGGATTCAAATCGTGTTTGAATTCTCGATTAATATGATGATTTTCGAGCTGAATAATGCTTACATTGTTATGATTTCACATTGTGTGTGTGTGTGTGTGTGTGTGTAAATTTTGAATATTATTTGTTCAAAATTCGACGTTTTATATATTATTGTATATCGTATTATATTAGAATTTAAAATCTATTTAATATAATTTGATTAATATATAATTTATGATACGAATTTATAACTTGTTGAATTTATGAAGAGTAAATTATCAATTTTGTAATTAAAATATAATGATTTAAATCAATAATTAAACGGAGGCTACGACATCATCAAAGGTTTATAATACATTTAGTAAAGTATATAAAAGAAAAATATCAATAAAAATTTATGAATAAATTGTGTAATTTAAAAGTTATATTATTAACTCTCATATAGAGATTTATAATTTTGAGATCGTGGACTAAATTAATAATTTAAAGTCAGAAAATATCAATTTAAATATGTGCAAATAATATAATAATCGCTATAGTTCACGAGTCATTACTTATAAAAGGCTATATCGGAAAATTTCTTAATGAAAAAAATATTATATAACACTTCAAACAGAGCGTTAAAAATTTCATTTTAACTTCAATTTTCATCAGAAAGAGAGAAAAAAAAGAAAGATTCTCATGAATTTATATCGGCCGTTTTGTTTTATAATGATGATAATCGTAAAAAATTTCGCAGCGGCATATTTTAAGTGTGTTTATCTCTGAAAAAAGGAAAATCTCGACGAATTTTTAACATAAAAAAAGAAAAAAAAATTCCAAACCTCAATGACGGACAGATCCAATTTTAATTTAATGGATATCGATTGCGGCATTTTTATATACGAAACGTGCTGATATTTCCGAATTTTATGCGAGCATTAATATTATGTTAGAATAAAATGTCAATGGAAGACGAATAAAAATCACGGATATTATTCAAAATATTATGTATAATATATATGGATGAAGAAAGCCGATCGTAAAAGAAAAATATTAATTAAAAATTATTTTGACGATTTTTTTTCAGTACACTATTGCTTTCATCTTTTTTTTTGGATTATAAAATCTCTTGTGTTATTATAATTTATCATAAAATTTATGATAAATATATATGAGCACGCGATTTGAAAATCAAATATCTCTCAATTCTATATCCGTAAAGAAATCTCTTATACATCGTATAAGAACTTTAATTTTCACTACAAATTTTCCCATTAGAAATAATATTACATTTATTTTTAATATTATTTTTTTTTATAAATAAAATGAAATCAAAGCTGATACAAAAATTATAAATTTAAAAAATATCTAATATAACTGTATTTTTTGTCATATTCAAATAATAAAATATTTGATTTGAAGTCAAAAATAAAATCATAATATTTTACCCCAAAATAACACACCCTCTTGCAATCGTTATTATATTTGAACTTTGTACATAAAAACTTCTATGTTGGTGATTTCATATTTGAAATCCACCCTCTATTGTCACTTGCACTTGCTATTTTTCTTTATTGAATGCAATAAGTCGTCAAATCAGAAAAATATGAAAGATTGACAGACATGACTGAAAATTTAATCATAAAAAAAAATCTTTATATTTAAAATATAAATTATTAAATGGCAGATTTTTTAAATATTATTTATATTTATTCAGCAATATCGTCGATCGACGAAAGATAGCCATAAAATAATTTGATGTTATTTTTTTTTCATTGTATAAAAAAAACTTTGTTCGTTTTTTTTCTCTCGAAGATATGCCGAAATTCGCCACGAGTGAAAATCGGAAAAACGGCGTCGGAAAATGCGGTCGTATCGCGAAAACAAATACCGTTTTACGGCTTCGATACGGCGACAGACTTTATTACTTTTGTAAGATTTACGACTTTTTACTATATTTGAATAAAAAAAAAAAACAAGTAAATATTTTGCAAGCTTATATTCTTACATATTCTCAATATTATATAAATAAATAAATTTAATTTAATATATATTTATTTATATCAATATTATATAATATAATTTAATAAAATATCATTACGAATGAATAAAGAAAAATAATATTTTATTTTTTTAAACGCGTTTCCTAAATTATAAACAGAAATAAAATGTATGTAATAGAGCAAACTCGAACCCGCAACCTGTCGATTACGGATTAAGTGCACATGCGTGTTACCACAAAAATATCGTAATCCAGTAAATCGATAATATTCCAAAGGAAATATAATAATAAAAAAAAATTGCGTTAAAATTAAACTAAATCAAAAGTTAATTACCGCTTAATTAGAAAAGGGATAATTTGTTTTTACGGCATAATACGTATTTTACTAAGAACACAGTATAAAGTAAGTTAAAGTTAAAGATTTTTTTTTTAGTAATTTTCGGATTTTCTTTTATATAAAATTAAATTACTATTTTAAAAAAGTTCTGAAGTATTAATATGATTTAAATTTTTATATAATTTAGAATTCAATGTTTTATAAAAACTAATCGTTTTAAACTAAATAGTTAATTACATAGCGTGAAACTAACGAGAACATAAAAAAAAGACACACACACACACACCAAAGAGCTTTCAGATAAAACGATTCAATCGAAGCGTAAGCTCGTTTTGAAGCGTGCAAAACACGGATCGCAACTAAAACTTAAATCGGAAAACATTAATTAAAAGCAAATCCCGGGATTCTATTTTTTTTTTCGGCGCCATTTTGACGTACTGTTGCACATATTGAAAGTTCGATTCCGCATTAAATATAAATATTTTAATGTGTATAAGCATTTTTTAATGAACTTTGCGTGCACACAACGAGCTTGCATTCGAAATCAACAATGTAAATATTGGTCCAGACCAACGCCCAATCCCTACTTTCCGTACATTCAATAATGTAAATTATTCAAACGTATATATATTGGCTGCAAGTACACGTAATGAAATATTTACATATTCTAAGTGTATCATAAATAACCGACAAGACTAAGAATATTGATTATTCATTCAATATTAAACCCCCCATTCTAGCGCTGCTATCATAAATAATTCGCATTATCTGTCTGAAACTAATGTAAATTTACAATATAAATTGACACATTTAAATCATTTATCACTCTACTTATTTTTTCTCTTTTATTTTAAAACTGATATATGTATCTAAAAATATAATACATATACACCAACAATCGATTTATTATAAATATTTAAAATAAATAAAAAATTTTCCATCAAAAAAAAAAAATACTTCTAGATAATATCGTAATTTTTCCGGGCGCATAAAAATTGCACGAATAAAAATAAAACATGAATCATGATACTTTAAGATATCGGAAAAGTTTTTAATTTATGTATTCCGCGTTGATCGTGTAAAAAAGGACGGAGGGGGGTGCAAATTTTTTTTTTTTTTTTTAGGGTGACTCCCCCTTCTTATTTTTTCTTCTTTTGATGCATTGTCAGAGTCTCGTCTGCGCTTTATCTTTGCCAGGCATATTCCAAAGTTTACGCTCTTATATTAATATTAAAAATATGTACACTTAGCGATCACAAAGGGTCTCTATGCGCGATAAATTGAAATTTTATATCAACTAAACCGATTCATTTTGTAATATTAAAATATTTTTATACGCATTTATGATTTAAATTAAATATAATAGTTCAAGGAGAGGCACTCAAAGTTGTTTAGACGCTTTACGGTGTACCGCAGACAAGTTTGCTATATTACTGTGGCATTGCACAACAAACATCGTGTTATTGCACGTAACACTGCACTTAAATGTTGTACATATTACGAAATAAACACTAGCATTACAAAGCTCTGATGTGTTATGAAGAAAGTGCATTTATAAAAGTTATACAGTAAACCGCCGTAAGATTATTCTACATCATAATAAATATATTATATATAATCATATGCATAAAATGATAGGGGCGCCGAGCGCCGACGACGGTGTCACGTTAGCGGTGTTTGTTATTTTTCATTTTTAAAATGTTTTTTTTTTATTTTATTTCAATAAAATCTGATATATTTATTTTTATACCAAAAATAAGTATATCAATTTATTAATTAATTAATATTACTTTTATGATACTTGCAATTTAATATTAATAAACTAAATATATAAATAGCACTGTGATAAAATAGTAAGGTGAATTCATTTATTTATTCTTCCAAATCAATTTTATAATTTTCTCCTCTTTAAAGTAATCTCCAACAACTTTTTCCAGTCCTCGAAACAGTCGGAATTGTCTTTTTCCGGTATAGCTTTCAAGACCTTCTTCGATTTGGTTTTTATCTCCTCAATCGTATCAAAACGGCGTCCCCGCATTAGTCTTTTGAGTTTGCCCAATAGCCAGAAGTCGCACGGAGCCAAATCAGGCAATTACGGTGGTTGTTGTAAAAACAAGTGTAACGTGGTAATTAAAACTTTTCACAGACAGACGCTTGATTATAAACAGTCCTATTAACCTAAGAAAAAAAAAATACAATTTACCCGCCTTCCTAATGCTCGGGAGTTTTAAATGAACAATTTCACCTTACTTTTTGATCACAATGATATATAATAAAAAGGTGTATACATCTAATACACCTAACCTGTATAAATATATTATTATTAAAATATATATATACATATATATTGTTTTAAATTTCAGTTTTGACGCCAGAGGTGTCGGTACGTTGGAGGGTCGTCACTGGTCGTCGCCGGCGGTGTTCGGACCACGAGCCTACTTCCGGCCTTCGCCGCCTCCGGCCGCCCTACTCCTGTCCGACATCAAAAGACACGACGAAGGTGTTTATCGCTGCCGTGTCGACTACAGAAACGCTCAAACTGTCAGCTTCAGATACAACTTCACAGTCATCGGTCAGTAACACACTGTCTTATCGTATTTTGCAATTCAGACACTTGCGCTTTATCTAATATATTATATGTATATATACATATATATATATATATATATATATATATGGGTTTGCAGTTTCATATATAAAAGTCTATATTATGGTCTTTACAAAGCGGAAGTTCCGGCTTTCGTATTATAATATGTTGTATCGGCTATTGTCAAATGTTCATTCTGATATAAATTAATATCTTGTTATATGTTTGAAATGTCATATCAATCTCTCTAGTATCTGTCTGATTGTTTTAGAGTATCAAGGTACAGAAATGATAGATAAAAATCTCTTTATAATATAAATTTTAGGTAAATTGAAAATTTATTATCATATTTTTAATACAAATTTCAAAATATTTTTCCGTTTGAAAAATGTTTAGAATTTTTATTTTGGAATAAAAAAGATATAAATTAAAATCTTTTAATATAAATAATATCAATGAATATTATGCCAATAAATTATCTACAGATAAAAAATATTTTTTCCATTTAAAATAATGTTTTTATCTTTCTAATAAAAAATATTTATTTTAATTTCCCTTACTTTTTTCAAACGCAGAACACTAACAGTTTTTGTGAGAAAACAAAAAATCTTTACTACTTTAGAAATATATCATTTGCAATTTTTTATAAATACTTAAGGGTTCTATTCGAAACCTCCTATCTTGTATGTCCTTGAAAATTGTAATTTTTCTATTAACGTTAAAATTTGCAATCTTTCGTCATTTTACGAGATGCGTTTTTTTTTTTATAAAAATCAACATTTCTATTATATTTAACTTTTAAATTAAAATATTTACAAATTTTCCACTTCTCATTTATCTGATTATACACATATTTTTTAAAGCGACCTCCATTATAGACCAGTACTGAAAAATCAATACGATATTAATAATAATTACAACGTAAATATGTAACGTAATATTATTATTATATATTGATAAACGGCGATTTTTCGTTTAATAAAAAAAAAATCATAAACGACGAAATTTCGAGATACGACACCCCGATAATGATTGTACGAATGTCGATTTTTATTAAACAATATAAATTATATGACACAACAATGACAGGTGCATTTATGACACGTTCAAAACCCGTAAAACATTGCCAAATTACGCAATCACACCGCTTTTTATGCATTCGATATCGTTTTATTTACGATTATGCATTCATTATATTTATTATGCGTTTCATACGACATAAATAATTACGAATAAATACCATAAATGGACGTGTTAAAAAAAAAATCAGCCGCTGAAATCTCGTTTAATGTAAAAAATATTCGATATCTAAAGAAAAATATATTTATCATGGACATATATATACATATTGATTTTTTTATTGTATATTAAAATTCTATTGACTCTTATAAGTGATAAAAAAAATACAGCTGGAGTTAACGTGATTGTTTGGAGAGTGAATGCGGTGGTTTTCTGTTGTCCTCCACATTACAGTATTAAATAGTTTTGACGGATGAGATTGATTCTAGATTTTCTACAAATAACATTTCGTGTGTCATTTATTTTCAGTACGTGTTTAATATTAATGAAACTCTGAAGCTTTATTTCAGTTTAAAAGTCGTCACATTTTTTTTATTAAATATAAATTTTGAAAATATATATGTTAAAAATGTGAAATGATAATATTGAGACATTTTATAATATACTCAGAAATATCTATAATCTCTTAATATAATATTTTTTTTCTGCTGTACCCTCGGAAGGACAATTTGTCCCACATTTACAATAGATATTTTATACTATACACAAAAGTAAACATATACGAATTCGTATTGGATTTTAATAAGAAAAATATATATTTTTTTATCATTATACGATTCTATCATAAATCTGTACATCGTACGGAAAGACATAAATTGATTTTTATTCAACGTTCCATCTACGTCATTCGCACAAACTATTTTCAAAGATGATCCGGATATTTTTAGAGCATCCTGTATACGTGCCCCCCTCTCCCCCTTACAATTATTGACAGGATTTGTAAAATGATACGAATGAGGGAGCACGATAAGGAAAGCAATGAAAATTTCCAACTTCAAAGCAAAGAATTTCATTGACATTGATTGAGAACCAGTCCCGAGTGTTCGAACAACAAATATATATATATATATATATATATGTTTTTATATAAATATATATATTATATAAGTCTTTACTTTCTTTTGATAAATAAAAATAATGGAAAAGAGAAATCGACTGTAATTTATTACGCTTTATTACGTTACATTGTAAATCTGTATTACATTTGCCCGAGTAATGACGCGCAATTCGTTACAATACACCTCGGAAAATTATCTATCTACCTTTAAATCTATTATATTACAATATACTAAAAATTGTATTTTCCGTCATTTATTTATTATATATTATTATTGTATAAGATATAATAATATCGAGTAAGTTAAATAGAATATTTCTTCCTATTTATCACATATATAAAGATCATTTTATATAATATATGAACGACGAAATGATTCAAACCCGTGTTATCACATTAAATCATTAATATTATGATAATAATTATAATTAATTTAAATATATTAAATCTGTGAAAAAGTATATTTAAAAAAGTTTCGTTAGCTGTGTGGACCACTAAAGGAACATCACGAAGAAGAGGAAGAAAGATTTGAAATTGAAGCAGAAAAATTAACTTGTTAAAATTCAAAAAAATAATAATTTTATTAATTATATACGATTATTAAATAACTAATAGACAAAAAGAATTAATATATTATGAAAAAAAAATGTAAGTGTTCTTTTAAGTTGTGTAAAGTTAAGCGCAATTTACAATTTGTGTCTTCCGTACAAATAATTCGGCTCATTGGATCCGATTATGAAAGTGAATCGTTTCAGAAACGTCTTTCTTCGTGCCTAACGTGTTAATACGTCCAAATTGGAATCGATCCTAGGGCTCACGACGATCCGAATCGCATCTAAAATTCCAGGAAATACTGCGAATTCCTCAGAGCGAGAGGATGAAGTGGAAAAAAAAAAGGAAAATCTAATTCGATCGATTGGTTCCGCGATCGGCTGAAAGACGATTCGGATTATTGGAGCAGGTGATGCAAGCTGACTAGAAGTTGGCTATACCTTGGGTTCTTATTATTATTATTATTATTATTTTGAGGCTAAAAGTGAGCCTCTAGACTTCGATGGGTGGGTGTTATTTTTTTTTTTTTTTTTGTGGGACGAGCGGCGTTAGTGTTTCCAGTCGACTTGGTCCAAATAAGCCGCACTTCCAGACCGATGATCAATATTTATTGATACGGCATCATCAAATCGGAACACCGGGAGACGCGGGATGAAGACCGCGTAATGTGACAGAGGGATGAGATCTTCATACAGGGGTTGGTGGAGGAAATGAAGACGGACGAGCAGGGGTGGCGTCTTTATGGTTATACGCTCGAACGCGACTTTGGATAAACGTGGAAATCGCACACGATCGAAGACATACGATTACATTAAAAATTATCTTATATATATATATATATGTGTGTGTGTGTGTGTGTGTGTGTGTACACTCACACTCCATATGTCTATATATATGGAGTGAGAGAGAGAGAAAGATATGATTCTGAAATGTATATAAATTTAATCAAATAATAAAGTAATAATCATATATTATTATAAAATTTATTCTATTGTTTGAAAATTATCGGATATTTTATACGAATAATTCATAATTTTTAATTGTTGAAATCGATGCTTATTTTTAATATCTGTACAGCATATATAATATGAAAAAAATAATATTTTTTTTTTTATAATTAAAACCGGGCCGCGGTTAAAAAAGTTTTGGAAATGATCTATTATAAATGTAACTATTACAAACACACACACACACATATATATATAATATAAGATGATCATAATATATTCAAAAACACAATTAAAATTCAACTTTTTATTATTCACAATACATATCATAAATAATTACGCAGAATATTTCGTCAAATAAACGGATATCGAGGTGCAGATTTGCGATTGTTCTTCCGGCAAATTTTTCCACCGTTTTCCCAAAACAAACACGCTTTTCTTCCTTTATCTTTCGTCGACGTCGACTGCCAACATACATTCGCATGCACACACACACACACACACACACCGCGAATGAATATAACAAAAAAAAATAAGGGTGGCGAGGGCGCGGAAAAAAAGGTAAAAAAGTGCGTTACCAAAACAAGCACTCGTTCGGTTTCGTTTGCCCAGATTAATTATTCCCTTTTGCTCTTCTTTTATTTCCGCTCCGCCGTGCAAATCCTCCGTTTGCAAATACAATATAAAGCATACACAAATATGTACACTCTGTATATTTACTCGGTTCGAATACAAATTATTTCTTTTTTTTTCTTCTTCTTCTTCCTCATACTCATTTCTTACGCGCTTCCTCCATATTCGCCACCGTTCGTCTCCCCCTGTTCGCTGACATATTTTTCGCTTCTTATTTTATTTTTCATTCACCGTTCATCTGTTCTCGCTTATTTCTACTTTGTATAAATAATAATGTTTCATTGTAATATTTTCGCATTGTACCCCAATTTTTTTTCATAATATATTATTATTATTATTATTCGTCTTCTTTTTCTCATCATTGTACGAGTATTATTTCGGAATCGTTTAATTTAATTTATTTTTCTTTTTCGCTATCTTTTTCTTTCTATTGAAATGAATATATTTCAAAGGTTTTACGGTGAATAAATAGGTAAATATATTGTAGTTCATTTTTATCAATGTGTAAATTTTTCATTAAAAAATTGATTCAATTTTTGTAATACATAAATAAAAATTATTTAAATTTAAAACATTTAAATATAATGTATTATTCATTTAAATGTATTTAAAAAAAATGAAAACTTATAAAATTATTAGAATTGATAATTTTAGTGGATTTTCAAGTTTTATAGGGTTGTCAAAAATTTTAGATTTTTTTATACTTTTTGTATTATATATCATTTTCTTAATACATGAAAAAATATATGGCGAATCAATGAAATTTTATAAATATTCATACTGTGATTACGTCTGCTGTTGCTTAACATTGGCTAAAACGTAAAACGTAATTTATTACATATCTTTTCTATACACGAAATCAGCCTATTTTTCTTTATTATAACGTTTAATGTTGTATTTCCAACCGACGAAACGTCAAATCAATCAAATGGAAATGCGACTCGATGTTATTAATATTTTATTCATTGCTTCTATTTTCATTTTATTATCGATTCATTTATATAAAATACGCGGCTTAGTAATGTTCGATATCTCGAATGAAATAAAAAAAAATCAAAAAGAAAATCATTTTTCGAATTTCGCTCCGATTTTTTGTTGCCGATTGAATTATAAATTCAAATCGGACGAGCGAAAAAGAAAAGTCTCCGAGAAAAATATAAAACAAGCGCGTAAATATTAAATGACAAATCGGACGCAATTCTTTGGAAATTAATCTAAATATATTTATTCGTTGCTTTCATATTGAAAATATTGAAATGATGTCTGTGTTTATTGCATTATATTTATTAAATGAAATATTATTTATTAAATGAAATATTTTCACGTTCCACGTTTATAAATAAATGTATCCACAAAAACTATATAAAAATCGCACGTAAAATAATTTCGATATTTATAAAACATATTTTCTAAATAAAATATGTCGTTACATTTTGAAAAGCGCTGGGATCGAGTCCGTGATGAAGGTTAAAAACCACTAGCTTTCCCATTATATCGAAAATGTGACATCGTATAAAAATTGACTTCGTGACTTTGTGGTCACACTCTGTACTATCTTACATAAGGATCTGTTTTTGATTTATGTTTCAATATATTTTTCACGTGCTGAAAATAAACGATATGAAAACGTTCAGTTGAATATATGTATATATATGTGTGTATGTGTATATATATGTGTGTGTGTGTGTATGTATATTTCGTTTTCAGACCGAATAATGGATATTATTCTTGTTAATAATCATTACACGACTATATTTCCTTTGTAATATATTATACTTTAAAACGTTATTTTTAACTTTGATTTAAAGGCGGTCTATACTAGATATTTTTATTACTTATTTTTGAAGATTTTTACTTCATAACGTATCTTTCAAAATATGTAATTTAACAATATCAAATTTTGATATATATATATATATCATTTTTTATTATGATTAGTGAAAATTTATATTATTTTCACTTGAAACCAATTGATTAAATTAAATGTGCGATTTATATTTAATCAGACTCCTATCATCAACCCCCAGTGTGAAAAGTGGTAAGTTATATAATGGACTTTTGGGCATTTGTGCTTTCGAAATTAGTATAGTGCGAAATCTAAGGCTGTATTTTCATTTATCACTTCGCATTAGTTGCTCCCGAAGGAGTTTACCAAACGAAAATTATCGCCTTACCGACTTTAATATTGAATACATGCCCTCAACGTAGCCTTTGTACCCTTTTTTCCCTTTTAGTCTCGTTCTATATATTATATAATAATATACTTTTTTTTTCTCGCTACTTTATACCGAAAGAAAAAAAAAACTTTATCATTTCGACTTTGGCGCGTATCGTGGCGCTAATTTTTCCATCTGTTTCCGGGTTTCTTTTGTGAGAAACTTGAGCGTTTGATTCTCTTTGAAATTTAAATGTGCACAACGCTTTTGTATATTATTTGAATGTATATATATATATATATATTTTTTTTTATTCTTTATCTTTGTAGTTCCTCCTGAACGGCCGACGATTGTGGACTCAAGAGGGCCTCTGAACGGAACCCAAATAGGCCCCATGCTGGAAGGAGATAATTTAGTTCTCAACTGTAGAGTCCTGGGAGGTAAAAGTTTGATATCATTCCGAGAAACACCTTTTATGTACGCGTGTAGTCTTTTGCTCTTCTTCAAATTCGGTTATCTTTTTCTTCTTCTTCTACTTATTCTTATTCTTCTTTTTCTTTTTTCTTTCTTCTTTTAGCGCCCGATAAAAGGACTGTGCGACAAGAAAAAAAAACATTTTTAGTACGTTACGATATCTTTCGCAACTAGCTTTTCGCACTTTTACGCTTGGGTATTTGAGAATTTTTGGTTTAATTTTGTCAATGTACTATTCTAAAATTATCTCATATTCGTATTTCTTGTTTTATCGGTTAAAATATAAAAATTAATAAAATATTTTTTTTTATAAAAAAGCACAGAATACTCGTATATAAAAAATATTATAATTAATTAACATTATTTTAGCAAGAATTTATATAAATTTTATTTAATATATTAAATATTATTTTGAAGTTCTTATCTTTAATTATTTTTCATATAAAATGTGTTTTCAGTTTATTTTATTATTTTATAAAATAAACTGAAAATTTGCATTGCGTTAAAGATTCCAAATAAGGAACATATTTCAACACTGAACTGTCAAACTAAATATTTTTCATCATTAATATGAAATATTACAAATTTTCACGAACATATATATATATATATATATATATATATATATATATATATATATATATATATATATATATATATATATATATATATGTATGTGTATGTATAAAAGTCACCAAACTAGTCTTCTGAACGAAAGAAATCCGACAAAATAAACTCGACTCGAGTCTTTTTAAAATCAGGAAAAAAATAACATATTTTTCCTACTCCTATTCACTTCGACTCAACTTTAAGGCTTTCGCAATTATTGTACTATTCAAATTAATTTTTTTCCTCTACATTTTCTTTTCGCTCTTTCTCTCTCTCTCTCTCTCGCACATATGTATATATATATATATATATATATATATATATATATATATATACTCTCTCTTTCTCTCTATTCAATTATTATTATTTTCGACTTGGCAATTTCGGATTGGAGTTGTACCTCGTTGTGTAACTACACGGAAATAAACGACGGGCATCGGACGTAAAACGCCTTTCGAGTGTGAAATTAAACGATGCCATTTCGCGAAATTTATTAAGTGATAAAAATAATTGAGTTTTTACATCGAACGCGAAGAAGAAAAAGCGCAAAAATAATATGGCGAGTGAAAAACAAGAAAAAAAAAGAGCGAATCGGCGAATAAATTGAGGAAAAAAAATGAGAAAATTCGGCGAACGTGTAGTATTTAAATTGAAAGCGCCTACGAGATAAACAATCGGAAAAATCTTTTTTTCTACCACCCCCCTGCCCCCCACCCCCTCCGAGCTCCCCGCTATCCGGTCGCCCTCTTATTTTTCTCTGTTTCGGTATTGTCATAAAGTTGTTGGAATTTTTTTATGAAATATGTCTATCGAATGCGATCTATTCATTTCCTACGTTTTCATTGAATTTTTTTTTCAATAAAATAATTCAATTTCGATTCAATAAATATAGATAATAATCAAATATATATAAAATAATATTTATAATATAATAATTTATTCATTACATTATACAATTGAATACAATAATAGAATTATATGTAATTTTTTATTTAAATTATTATTTATATTTTATTAACGATATGAATATTATATTTAAATATTTCATATTCTAAATATAAACAATTTATACGATTTCAGATATTTAAAGCTATATCGTTAATATAAATTTCATTCATGCTAATTTCATATATTATTTATTAATTAAAACACTTCAACAATGGAAAGTGTAATTAATGGTAAATAGCTAAATGAATTTCTAATGTCTAAACAAAAAGTAATTATTATAAATTATTTAACGTGAATTCTTCGTAACTTGATATTTATATATGTGAATAGGAAATCGTATCTGTTTGTTTATATTTAGATATTTATATAATTATTTTAAATACAAAATACTAGATTCCATTGAATATAAATATAATATATATGATTGTGATAAATTATTAATATCTGTGAAAGTCATTAAAAATTGCATTAGTTTTAACCTGTAATTATATTTAGAAGTGAAATGTTAATATAAGACAAATTTTAAAACCCCTATTAACATAACATAGATTTAATATACAAAATGTAATTTAGAAATATACAACTAGAAAATTGTATCTACGTTTGCTGATTATATATATATATATATATATATATATATATATATATATATATATATATATATATATATATATATATATATAATGTATTATATAATATAAATATTTCGGAAAAATCACTAGTGTGCGAACAGAGTATTGCAGGCGAGAAAATCGGAAATTGAAAATTGGTCGATCACACGTGGGCCGGGACCAGTGGCGTCCAACCGGCGGCCGCGGACCCATCTCCGGATCCATCTACGTATTCCCATCCCTGTTACATACACACACACACACACACACACCCCTAGAAAGACCCTCACTTCGACGCCAGTCCGCTGTAAATGGCTTCATCCGACGCCGGAGAATTTTCCAAAGCCGATTTTTCCGATCGTTTTGTATTGTCAATGTCCAGTTATAACTCTAATAGCGGATACCCGTACAATATCCTGAAAGCTTTCAACGAAATGTATTCTATTTATTATTACGTACGAGATCAATATCTATATACGTTACATATTTTTATTTATTTTGTATTAGTTTATATATATATATATTTCCTCCCTTCTGCGATTTCGCTTTTTTTCCATCTTTATATTATTTATTATATCTAGCGTTTTATATAACGCAATACATACTTTGTATACTATAAGTTATTACGTTTCTCTTTATCTGATTCATAATATAAATCAGTCCTTTTCAAAACGAAGCTGCCTTTATCGTTGATTGAAAAACAATCTCTGCGATATTTTATCATAATCCATATTTCAACTCGCATATCAATTATCTTTTTTTATTATATTTTAATAATCATAACGTAAATAAATTTTTTTTTTTAATTTACAAATTAATATTTTTACTATTTAACTCTGTTATATTTAATAAAAATTTAAAATACGTTTTAACAATCATATATATAATAAATTTAATATCGTTAAATTTTCTTAATATAAAAAATACATATATATATATATATATTCAAAGAAACACACAGACGAGCAAAGCTTCACTTCCGGATTAAATCTGAAGATTCTTATTATGAGAAGTTAAATACTTCAGCGTCATAGAAACCATATATATACATACACACACACACAAATATATATATATATATATATATATATATATATATATACGCTTATATTCCTGTTACTTGTCGTAAATATGAAAGGAATGTTTTCTGCTCTCAGTGTCAAAATTTCCATAATAAAGAAATTTTCCATCAAAACGAACAAAGTACGTTCGTCAGACAAGGAGTAAACATTCCTAAACTCTTACATTTGTATGTGTGTTGATATATATATATATATATATATATATATATATATATATATATATATATATATATATATATATACGTATTTTCTCATATAAATATAATGTACATTAAGAGAGTGAAGTCTATCATTTTTTCCGAGAAAAATTCTCTCCAAAATATAATATAATATAATAGATTCTGCGTTGTAACTAGCTATTCATTGTTACGGTTGAATCTATAAATGTAACGTTGCCAACAACACAATGGAAGTTACGTAAAAATATTTATTAGTCTCGTTTTTATTTATTTTTATTTTATTATTATTATTATTATTATCATTGTTATATCCTTCCGCGAATGATAACTGTTTCATAATCACGACCTTCCGTTTGAAAGGTCGTTTTTTTTTATATTCCGAAAATGCGAGAATTATTTTTCTCGGTTTTGACGTTTGTTTTGTCCGTATGATAATATTCATAGTGTACGTATAATATAATATATAACAATCCGCTATTGATTGAACGCTTCTTTCAAATATTATATATATATATTAAAAAAAATATTATTTGACAAAATAAATATCCAGCGAAACTAATCGAAGTTTTTTTTTTTTTTTTTTTTTAATTAATTTAGGTCGTCCTGAACCGACGGTGCAATGGCTGGTGAATGGTGTACTAGTAGACGAAGAATATGAACACAACACTGGCGATGTTATTGAAAATAGACTGTCTTGGCCGGCAATTGGCAGACAGGATCTCAATTCGGTTTTCACCTGTCAAGCGGTTAATAGTGATCTCGTGAAACCCAGGGAAACGTCCTTTGTTCTCAATATTAATCGTAAGTATAGTAATATTTTTATTTTTTATTTATTTTATTTAATTTTTTTTTTCTATTTTCATTTAATAAAATTGTATAAAAGTCGGTCGAATTGTGTATATCGTGTTATATTATTTATTTGAATGTTGAAAAAAAAAAACGATGGTAATGCAATTAATTGCCTTATAGAAGTTGTTTGTTAGTTTGTCCGAGTGAATTCTTTGCAATCGATTTTTCTATTACTTTCCGATATACGATTGAGTTGTAATTTTGCATACTTTTTCATTCTCAATGACAATATATGAATTTATTAATAAATTTATCAATTAATAGTAAATAATTAATTAATATTTTTCAGCGACTTCTATGTATTAAAAAAAAATTCATAAAATTCTTTTAGATATTATTCCATTTTTGTTATATTTCAAATTATGTCTTGTAATAATTAATATATTAATATTACATAAAATACGAATTTAAATTCGTATGTTTTGAACAGTTTAATTTAGATAAGCAAATTAATAACTATTGAATTATTAGGCCGTCTTTATTTAAATATCTCTAATAATTTTGAATAGTCTTTCCTTAATATAGTAATTATTTTTTTGAGCAAATTTAACGGTAATAATACATTTTTTTACGACAGTTTAACGTGCATGTTTTCGAATTTACTTTAATCTTCGATTAGACTTTTTTATCCTTAAAAAATCTTAATTTTATTATACCCGCTGATCCTAAACATCGTACGATAAAGTCTTAATACTGATTTACTACATAATCGCGTTTCATTTTCAATTTTGTTTTATATAATATAAAATTATTAAATATGCTACGAATTTTATATCGATATCGACTATGAATATCGAAGAATATTTTTCATATTACAAATCAAAAATCGCACTCGGAATATCGGCAATTTCTCATAATCTTCGGACAATACGATAAAATCTCGATCATTATAACGGACTATTGCAATCCTATACTCGCAGTATTATTATATATAATATAACATAATAATAACATAAAAATGCGGCTTTCGTACTTCTCTTCTGCGGCGCACTCGTGTACCATTCGAAAATTGAATATCCGCTTAGGGCGAAATTCAATATTACTCGGTTTGTGAGAGCATGTGATTTCCGGTAAAAATTTCACTTCCATATAAGAAAATTTACCGCACCGCTAGCTAGAAATCGTTCTATTGCCATTTCGAAAAATAATTCCACACTGCACAAATATAAGTGTGTTTATTTTAAAACTGTATTTTTGCACACTTTAGCAAAGTTATAACCGGCAAACTATTATATATATATATATACCATATACATATAGGTCACTGTTATAACAATGATGCAAATATAATATATATGGCTATTTCTGGTGTATGAAATATATTTATTTTTCAGAATTTCAATAACCGGTTATTCATGTATAAAACTATTAAAATCGAAAATATTATATTAAAAATTAAATATTTTTTAAATTAAAATATCTAAAATCAAATTGTATATTAATTAATTGTTAATATATTTTTATTAATAAAATATTGACGATATTAATATAAGATATCAATTAATCTAATATTTGTATAATGTTAACATAAAATGAATTTATTTGTATAATATAAATACAAAGGAAAACAAAATAATTCAAAGTTCTTTATCTATACGTGTTTAGA
Source organism: Leptonema lineaticorne (assembly GCA_024500535.1). NCBI lineage: Eukaryota > Metazoa > Arthropoda > Insecta > Trichoptera > Hydropsychidae > Leptonema > Leptonema lineaticorne. The sequence continues at coordinate 6,977,955 of JANIJI010000001.1, forward strand.
ATATAAAATACAAATTATACACTATCGCTCTTTATGCACAACATTCTCAAACTTTCGCTTTTTTTTTCATATATTTAATTAAATATTTTTATTTCGTTAATAATTTTTCAAACGTGTTTTTTTTACCCTTAAATACATCAACACTAATATATCGAGATCTAAACACGTCGACGTTCTTTCGAAAAAAGAGATATTATTACACGTTCAAAAAAAAAAAAAAATTTTTTTTTCTATTCATACTGAAAGCGTTGAATTTTTACGACCGACGGAAAAACCATAAACGCCACATAAAAATACGTACACGGTAACGATTCTATCACGCAAAACAACACTAACAAAAAAAAAATAAACAAATAAACAAACAAAATTTTTCATATATATATATATATATATATATATATATATAATACGTAAAACCCCGTAAAATAATACTAACATACACACACACATACACACATAAAAAAAACTGGCCGTTCACAAATTATCGACGGTCGACCGCGGGCATATATTTCAACGCGGCCACCCCTTTTTTCCAATTTTCCCTAAAATTTTCACTCTTTTTTCCTTTCCCCTCCCCTCCTCACCTCGGTTCCGACCCTCTTTTTTTATCATATATACACACACACATATATATATATATATTTGCGTGGAAAATTCTCACTTTTTTATTATTCACACCACTTTCGCAACACTTGATTTGTTCGGAAGAGTGGATGTACGTGTACGGGATGCCGATTATTGCACGCACAATATTTACAAATTCCATTAGGTTACGGGTTCCCAAAAACGCCCTTTACCTCCCTGTTTCACACATACGGTTTTCATAACGTAAAAGAGACCCGCGAACGATTCTATTGAACTCGATTTTGTGAATACGTACAAGCGAAACGTACTATTATTATCTATCATATTGGCAATTCCGCACGAATATTCGATATTATAATATCTTATATTTAGATAAAATAGAATATATATATATATATATTCATAATTATATATTATCTAATAATAGTTGATCGTAATATTATATTTATATTATACAAATGTGTTGAGTTTGTAATTCACTCATTTATTCGCGAATCGAATAAGACGTGAATATTCCAACTCATTAGTTCGTTTAATTATATAATAATATAATACAAATTTATCTTTTAATATATTTATTAAATATAGCTTCAATAATTTGATTTCATAAGAAAACAGCGCTATATTATATAAATAAAAAAATCTAATTTAACATACATATATTGAAATATCTATACATTTATAATGAATTCGTTGTAAAAATATAAATTATTATAAATACAACAATAATCTTGTATAGCAAGTCAATATTATCAAATTTATTTTGACGCTTTATATTATAATTATATAAAAATTTTCATTGATAAAAATCTACTTTTGATTTGCTCAAATAAATAGTAAATATTTTAACTGATCATTGATAAAATCAAAAAAATATATAATTTCAATTTTAAATACATACTATATTTAAAGAACGCTATTGGTTGAATAAAAATCTATAGTGTAATAATATTTAACGTTAATATTTAAAAAATATAATTAAATACCTATAAAGCTAATGACCGTTGACGATAGTTTCTGAATCTGTAAATTTACATTGTGTAACTAGATTCAGTCACCGACATTTCACATACATATATAATAATATTGACATTAATATATATTAATGCACATGCACAATATTCGTATACCGATCAATTAGCGACGCGTCAACTGATGATGATACATTATATACTCGATCATCGCATCGGTGAGAATCGACACATTTTATATGAAAATTTTTTTTTTATATATATATTATTATTTTTAATACATTTTTTATATTGTATTGATTAATTGTATATATTTTAAATTTACAGTCAGACCGTTGACAGTGGATATAACAAAAATCAGTGCACCCCTAGTTGCCGATAGAAGATATACGGTCACTTGTAAATCGACCGGTTCACGACCGAATGCCATAATCACTTGGTATAAGGGTAAACGACAATTAAAACGTGCTAAGGTAATATATTTTTTATATTTATAAAATATTATTATTATTATTTTTATAAAAAATATTTGGTCCGAGTATGAAAAATCAATTGTTATCGTGCGCGCTCAGACGACAGAACTTTATTATGCGTGTCTGATATTAAAAAAATAATATATTTTTTTAATCGCATTCAAATCAATCGTCATCCATTTTCCATGATAACATTATCAATTTTCAATTATTATAATTTACTATTGTATTGTTTAACCTTCGCGTGACGATGACATTGCGATTAATACAAAATTTTTCTAATAATTATAATATCTAAAGAATATACAGTTCAGATTTAAAATATCAATGTATTTAAACATCAAACAAAATAATAATAATATAAATATAAAATATTAAATATTAAAACGTTAAATTTTAGACACGAATATACACTTTTCTTTTTTTAGATTATTATTTAACCATATTAATAAGCGAAAAAGATTCAGTAAAGCGTATTATTTCAATAAAGACAACAGATATCATATAAATTCAATTATTATAAAATATTTTAATCAGCGAATTTTCAGTGTTATGCAGATATATCCTACACACTTTTAAAACCTTATATTCATTCCAATACTATCGTATATATTATATATATATATATATATATATATATACATGTGTACATAATATAATATTATACATATATAAGTTTATAGTGAAAACCGATCGACCCGAACCAATCTCTGCACCAACCGAATTCACATCGGCTTTATGGACTGGAAATACGTTTTTGGCTTGATATAATATTGATGAAAAAAGTAATGTCTAACTTTTATTGAAGATAAACTTTGTACGCAACATCTGTACACGAATAGTTTAAGTAAAAAAAAAAAAAAAAAAAGTCAAAAGAAAATGCGAAGAAAAAAAAAACCACCGCCTTTTGCATGTATTGCGAATAAATCTTTTTACGTATATACAATATATATTTTTTCATTCGCATAATACGGCGATGTGAAGTTTTCGCGTATATAAATATGTCGTGGCTTCGAACGCGGTCCTAAATATTTAATAATAATCGTAAATTTGTATACGCGCTCGTATTTATATTTGCGTAAATAAATAAATATATAAATAAATAAACAAAAGATCGGGAAAATGGGGTGGGGGGGTGGTTAAAATGTGCAGAGCGTTGCAAAATTTTACCAATTTAGCGGCAACAAAGTTGAAAAGTTTATATATATATATATATATATATATATATATATATATATATGCGAATATTTGCGTACGTTTTTAGTACTTTTACTATGATATGTTCTGCGTCAGCGCTTCTCAACATATTAAACGATTATTAAATTCAAAAAAATTCAAAGAACTAATATAATTAAATATTGATAATGTAATATTATATATGAGCAGTATTAAAAAAATATATAATTTTAAATTTATATTCATTAACGTGTTCAATCACATTTACGGTGTGCGCATAAAGTAATGTGACTGTACAAACGCGCACTTTAGAAAAATTAAACTCGCGTAAAATCCGTTTAAAACCGAGCGAACCAATTTAAAAACGCGATATCGTTCGGTAATTTAGTCGTTAATTAAAACCAAAAAAAAAATATATAAATAAATAAATAAAAAAAAATAGGAGTGAATGTGCGAACCCGCGACCTGCCGCATCTAACGAACTGGCGGTCGTTTATTTACATAATGCGCAATTAATGCGTACCGAGATAAAAATCTCTTAAATATACTTTCAACACAACACATGCAAAGTTCAATTTCAGATTAAAAAGCTTTTTTTTTGCTATTCTCCATGTTTTCAATAATCACGCATATGCTTTTTGGCCGTAAGCCGATACAAAATATCGACCTTATACCGTTCACTATTACATTTTTCTCTGAACATTATATATAACGACGTATATTTTATCAAAATAATAATATTATATATGTTACAACCTATTAAACAAATAATATTTAATAATATTTAGCTAATTTTAGAAATATGCGCTAATTAAATTTTCGAGCAAGTTAATGGCGTTTATGAGATATCTAAATTTATTTCATTTAATTATATTTAAGCTTTTTATAAATGAAAAATTACTTTTAAATTGGATTAACATTATTAAATGTGCTAGAAAACGACGCGATTAATTATTTATATACTTAGTGTAATTTAATATTTATTTTTTCGAAATTTAAATTCTAAATATAAGAAAGCGAATTTCGATATTAAAAAAAATGTATAATTTTTATATCGAATAATCATTCGAATTTGCACTAAATGTATAATTTTTATATTTTAAATAAAAATATTGATTCAATAATTTAATTATTTTTCTATTAAAATATTCAAAATATTCTGTCATCTATGTTAATATTATAATTAGATTTTTCTATATATTTATTATATATAAAGACGGCAGTATTTTTTAAATTATTTAATAATTATTAAATATTTTTTACTACATATATATATATTTGAACTATATCGATAAATCGTGTCCATATATTCAATGCTTATAATAAATTTGTAGGGCATATTATTTTTATTGAAATTTTCGCATCACGTACGATAAACTTCACATACACCCCTTACCCAAAATCTATCCCAGTCTTCTCCCCCACCCCAAAAAAAAAAAAAAGTATAATAATACGTGATCGAAGTCGAAAAAAAATAATAAAATAAAATAAAGAAGAACACAAGCCGCCGAAGAGTAAAATCAACGTATTCGCAATAGTGATTCTTTTTACGATATCGCATACATCCATCGATACGTATAAAAAGTGACGTAAAAGGGGTGAATCTTTGATTGTCTATTTCAAACAGCGAATAAGGTTTCTTTTAGTGGCTCTTCAAAATTTATGGACTTTTCCCACTGACGAACAGTCAAATCCCATTTACTTGTACGCCCCACGGGTGACGAGTAGAAAGAAAAAGGAAAAAGAAGAAAAAAAATAGAAAAAAAAACACGCGCCCAGAGAAGAAAATACTGAAAACGAAAAATAACACACACACACAAAAAGAAAATCGCCAACGTCAACACCGACCGCAGTCCCTTCATCCCCCGCCGAGTAAAAGCGACCGAAATCAAAATCAACCCGCGTGGAAAGGGGATGAAAAGTCTCGTTACAACGCTGATAACAGTCGCAGCATCTGATTACACACCTCGTCTCCTACGACCGAATTTTCCTCTTTTCCTCTCATCATTTCCAATTTTCCTCGTCTCTTTTGCGAGTTTTCCTCGTTTTTTTTTTTCCTATTTTTTTTTGTTTCGATCTACCGTCGCCGTTTCTTCAACAGCCGCAAAAATTCGAACGATCCTAAAACCAAAAAAAAAAAAAAAATCTAAATTAAATTTGAATAATCCGAACAATACTAATATTAAAAAAAAATTAAATTAATATTCAATATCAAATTCTATTGAATACTATGAAACGCATCTTTAGTATTAATTGTGCGTTCGTTTTATCGGTGTGCAGATTGAGAAGCGCCGATCCAGATAATTTCATTGAAACGACAGAGCTTCCGTTTCATTAATAAACGTCCACAACTTATCAAAAATTAATAATAAAATTAGGTTACGAACCTTGTTCCGATTCGATTCGAAAACTCGTCTCCATTACCGTTATCAAAATCCCGTTGCGGCTAATTGAATGAAACCATAGCACTGGAACCATTTTCAAAGAACCATACGCCCACAATGCGATTCTTATATATATATATATAATATTCTTCTGCCATTTATATAAAGATGTTCCAGAAATATTGTGTATTATATAACACTAATGAAATTTTACGTTTTAGAATCCTTATTGAGATATGATATTTTCTTTGAGTTACAAAGCGTCGGTTATTTTCTCTCATATCCGGTTCTATAATATACGTTTTTCATTATTAAAAATAGAATAATCAGTCTCATCTAATCTATATATTTTTTTTTATACAAACAAAACAGAAATTGACAAGCTTTTTCTGTAATACAATAATTTTTAAATTGAATATTGAAAATATATACAATATTAATAATTTATTCAATAAAAATAATAAAATTGATTTCTGAAAAAATTCTAAATGAATGTTATTTTTCTTAAGAAATAAGAAAATCTTTAGAGAAAATTCAATTATTTGGTGAATAATTAATTAATTATAAAAACAACATAATTATACAAAAAATAAATTGTATATGTGTGTGTGAGTGTGTGTATAAAATAATTTGTATTAGTATAACACTTTCGGCTATATATTATCATATATTTAGCAATATCGGTATATTGATTATATACTAAGATTTTTTTTATCACGCAGATAATTCCGCTTTTTCAGCACACGCTGTATATTCGGAATTGATGACGATGACAGGATGATAAAGCCGAGGGCTTTCCACGTATATTTCGTTGTATTTTCGTCCTTTAATTATCTCGATCTATTTTATATATCCTTATATAAGAAAATTCAATGCGGTTGATTTCTTCTTCTTGTTGTGTTGTTCGTCCTATTCAATTGGAATATCCAACGCGATGACATTTAAGTAATGGATTTTGACTTTTGTACCACGCTGTATATACATACACGTATTTATAATATATCATAGTATGTTTTTTTTTTATTTATATATGTATGCATCTTCGTTGTACGTATAAAAAGATTATTAAATAAATTAAGTGATATGGCTTTCGGAGCGAAATTCGCCGAGTGAAAAATGCGCAGATTATCTTATATATATATATTTATATTTAAGCGACGAAAACGAAAGTGGGAATAAATTAGATTTTTAGCTCATAATTACGCATCTGAGTGACAAATAAAAGATAATTAAATTTTCGATGAGTATCATCAAATTACACAGTCAGAATATCTGATTTCGGATGTAAAGACGAAACTCTCGGCACTTTATAAAGAGCGTCATTAATATATTAATATACGTGTAATTTTGTAGACGACTACAGTGTGGTTATAAACAATATTTTTTATAATAATTTTTAAAACATTTTAGAAAATAATAAATTCTTACACTCATATATGTTCTTATATATATATATATATATATATATATATATATATATATATATATATATATATATATATATATATATATATATATATATATATATATATATATATATATATATATATATATATATATATATATATATATATATATATATATATATATATAAAACAAAGGAATATTTAGGTTCACTTACCTAAATTGATCTATTCAAAACTCAAGAGCCTAAACTCGCATTGCCACAACTTATTTATTAAAAATGTATATATTATATTATATGTAGTAAGATATATAAAGTAAAATATTTATATTGAAATTTGACGACGTGTCAAATCTTTCAGAAATAAATAATATGTCAGAAAATTGAGCGTTCAACTGACAACTCTATCTCATTAAAAAAATAAAAGAGAGACATTTTTAGACATATTCTAATTCATTGTATAATATAATAATTATAAATTTATAAAATGCCGTAATAAATTTAAAATTTTAAAAAAATATCCACAATGAAACCTTTTTTTTTTTAATATAACCGATTCGCAACATATCAATAAATTTGTGTTTAAAATTCGCGAAATCCGGAAATCGTACTATTATTATTTTCCGGAACAGAATCGAAATTTTTGTACGTCGCCAATCAGAACTTTAACCCTATATTATTAACCGTCCGGTGTGTTTGTAATTTTAAAGAGCATCGTCGGACATTTTAACCGAACGAATAAAATGCTAGTATTTCGTACCTGAAGTGTTTGCTTTGCGCGTAAAATCCGAACGGTGGTTTTACGGCGTCGTTGTCGTCGTACGCGATCAATGTGTGTCCAGCTTAATACGCTGCGGTACAAAAACAATACGAACTTTACAAAATTTATTTTATAAAAAATAAAAAAATACCGCATTATCCACTTAAATAAATGGATCAGCTTGAATAAAACGACTTTTGAAATTAAATTATTAAATTATTATTAATCACTTACTGGTAGAATTATAAAATTGATAAATAAAAAAAATATTTTTCATAATTTATATATATTTTTTTACTATACATATAGAATCATCAGTCTATTATCAATATATACGAACAGAAAATATTGGTTGATTATATTTTCAAATACGATATTAAATTTTTATCAATTAGATTCAAACTACAAAAGCAGATTTCTAATTTATATAATATATAAATATTTATTTTGCTACAATAAAATATGATGAAGCGACATAAATCACAAACTAACAGGACTCCGGTTATAAAAATTACTTTAAAATAACAGGATTAATAAAATTAATTTGTAAATATAATTTTGATCTAACTGTATAGATGACTTTACCCGTTCACAAAAAAAAAACATATTTTCAATGGTATCAATAAACAGGAAAGGGTTAATTATTAAAAAGACTAACTGAAAAGTTTAGAATAATGTAAACAATTGTTCTATTAAATTTTAAAATATTTAATGATATAATCTAAATAAATATTTTTTTTTTTTTGAAGAATATTAATGTTTGAATTATATATTGTTATTCAATTAATATGTAATATTAGAAATTTCAAAAAAAAAGTAAATGATTTATTCATTAATATAATAAATTATAAAATAATATTTATATGTGAATAATCTAAGAAATTTTAATACATTCATTTTTTTTTTATTTTGGTTTACGATATGAAATGTATCAAAATTTTCGTTACACAGTGTATATTGCAGGGGTGAGAAAATATATCCAAAGCTATATACAGATACCGGCGATAGGCCTAATATAAAGGTGGTGCGATCGGGGAGTTGAAATTCGACTGATTGGATTTGTGTCAGTGGGCGGCGAATTGCGCTGATGAGATCATGTTTTGCTGACCCGCCCTGTATCGCACCCGCCTACCCTTCCGCCCGCCTCGACGCCCGCCCTCTCCAATTTATCGGCTGCGTGCGAACGATTTGAACAAATCATTATGACGCACGAAAAATCTACACCGTTTTCGAATCACACTGTACTTTGTGCGTTAACCAATTTCGATGGATACAAAGCGAAATCGTTCAAAGGAAAAGTTGACGCGTCGATATATATATATATATATATATATATATATATATATATTTTTCAACGTTTGTTAAATAATGTTATGAATGGTTTTAATGTTTCTCAAAGTTTTGTATTGAAAATATATATATTTTTTCCAAAAATAAAATAGTGTTCATCAATAGATCTCTATCGAAAGTTTCATTAGCCATATGGACCGCCAATCTTCTTAAAGAGATAACATGAAGAAGAAAAACATTTATAAATATATATTTGATTTTATCTCATATATATATATATATATATATATATTTAAAATTTAATATGTCAAAATTCAATTTAATAATATTTTTAAACGTCTCAATAAAAATATCATTGATAACACAAAATACCCATAAAATATCGGTTCGTGGTCGTATCTCGCGTTGTATATTCTAGCATATAACTTCCGTTTATATATAAATATGAAACCGTAGCGAAGCCCGAATGAGGAGGATGAATAATAATAATAATAATAATAAAAAAAGTAGACGTCGCCGCGGGAACTTTATTAAAATTCGTTCGCCGCCCCCTTGTGCGGCGTACGTGCGGCGTACGTGCGGCGTGAGGGGGGGGGGCGAAATTTAATTAATTCCCGAATGAAAAAGTTTTAAGCGTTTGTTCGATAATATTATCGCAAACAAGGCTAACTTCTAAGTTTAACATCGAGAAATTTGCATTTTGTACCTTAATTAATTTTATATGCACTCGAACGAGGCAACGAACACGGAGATCTCGCGGGCTGCCGGTGAAAATTTGTTTTGTGTGCACGGAACTTGATGGTGAGGGGAAGCGGGGGGTGGGGGAGGAGACGGTTGGGGATGGAGGTCGATATTTTGAAAAGTTTTCGACGATGCTTCTCATTTCTCAACCCTCAAATCACATTTCGCACCTCGGAATCGTTGACGGATTAAATCAATTGTTTTTGAATTAATAAGATGGCGTATAAACAAATCGACGACGCTGTATTTTTTGGCAGCTACTATTTTTTGATTTTTTTAATATATTTTTGTAATATTTTGAGATAATAAAATAATATATTTACTATATAATAAAAATATAATGACATCCAAGTACTTTTGTTGTATTATCAGAAATTCCTTAAAATACTATCTCCTCCAATTGGTAATACGAGATAAAATTTTATGTTAGAATATCGAATCTTTTACAAACAGTACTCAACATCCCTTTTAAAAACTAAGAATTATAGTGATTATGATCAATCTTCAAATATAAAACAGCACTTAAAGATGATATATTTTGTAATATTTTACTCAAGTTGAATAAGATGATGTTTTTGAGAAATATTAGAAAATTTTGACATATCTCTAGATCTAAAATATATATTTTTTTCAATACCATTTATAAAAATACTTTACCCCTGAAGTGTTTATATATATATATATATATATATATATATATATATATATATATATATATATATATATATATATATATACTGAAAAATTATAACATTTCATCATAAAAGAAATATAATGATATAGACCCATTAAATTATATTAGTTATGTATTGTGAAAAATTCAATTATATTATATATTAGAATACTTTTAAAAATTTCGCCGTCTGAAAACGTGAAATATGAAGAAAAATAGCTCATTAGTCAATTGTCAAAGTTGGCATATTATAAAGTAAGAAAGTCGTCGTTTCAGCTACAAAGAGATTGCTCTTTCAGGCGCCCGCACAACTTTCATTACTGCGATCTTAACGCGACTCGCTCATATAACATATACGCGACGAATGAAACGCAATGTGAACATGGTAAAAGAAGGACGAAAGGACGAGGGCGAGATGAAGGGCGGGGAAGTGTCGGGTGGAAAGCGCTTTTCACGCTTTTCATGAAGGTTTCCACGGTAATATTGACGCAATCGTTGACTTACACGCTAACCGTTCGACTTGCCGATTGATATATGTGTACATGTGATCGTTTGAAAAGCTAATTTGACAAAGGATATATCTGCGTAAGACTTGCTTTTGATAAATTACAATATTAAGTCAGTATATTCATTGTAAAAAATAGTCTAAATTTATAACTTTAAAAATGAAAACGTCTACAGATAACGCTTTTTTTTTTCATTCAGACAATTTATATAATAGATTTAAATTAAAATTTGTTTTAAAACTTTGTAACATAAAATTTTTTGTGAACTAATTCTAAACTTTTAATATCGTATATAATATTTATAAAATAAATTGAAAAATTGATCACCCCTGAATAAAGATTAACACGACTAAAAAAATCATATAGACATATTTTAATCGATTATCACTCAATATATACTCGAAAACAATTAGTTTTTAATATAATTTGCGTAACTGTTCATTATTTCAGAAATGCGATATTCTGCTGAAACGCTGAAATTTCAATAACAAATTTAACGTTCGTAATTTTGTTCTGAAGGTTGACGTTATCCTTTTCGTTTATATTTAAATTAATTATCTCATTATGAGTTCAATTTGTATTTATAATATTGTTTATCGAATGTTGCTTGGAAATATCGACAAAAGCAAGTTATTTCTGGTATATTTTGATATCATATATTTTATATAAAATTATAAATGAAACGATATTTTAACTGAAAATTCGAAAAATTAATAGATCATCATTTAGTTTATATATGTATATAAATGATATGATGAAAATGTGCATAACGTGTTTGTTTCAAATCGAGCAAATATATCGCTGTTTTAACTTATTACATACGATATTCCTATATAAACCTGTTAATTATTGTTAAAGTGCAATCTAATCAAGTTTAATCATAAGCTATGAATAACATTCGTTATTAATTAATACGTGTTCATGAGTTAATACATGGAATTGCATATTTACTCATGTTTATGCATTACCGATAAGTTTCAACGTGTATAATTAATAGAATAGAATTAATAATAAAACGCGTTTTTTAATCATGTAAAAATGTATGAAATATAATTTTTTAAAATCATTAAAAAATATATATTATTCGAAATGTGAAAATCAATTTAAAAGTTTGTCAACTCGTAAAATGCAAGACGTGTACTCGAATAACGCACGTTTCGCCTTTTCAACAGTCGAAATATGTGCGAAATCAACAAAGGCGAATTCGTCAAAAGGCTCCAATTCGAAACAAACGAAGCTTTATACGAGAGCTTAAGACGTAAATTGCGTCATAAATTATATAGTCGTTATTAATATATAAATATATATATTTTTTTTTGTAAAACGATAAAAATATGAAACCGATTTTTTGGACCCCAATTCTTTAATATTTTTTTTATATAAATATAATTTCAATATATACATATTATTGTGAATAGATTTCAACAAAATACATTTACTAAAGCGATTTTAATTAATATTTATTTTATATTTATAACGCGAATTCCGCGCGGATCAAACATTTATTAATTTCTATCATCAATATTGTCGACGACACGCTTTTTTCTCGACTTTATAATTTTTCAAAAAATAAAAAAAAAAAGGACAAAGTTCAGTTATTTATTTATTATGCGAAAATAATTCACAACATTTCCCGTTACCTGAAGCGATATTTAACGAAACGGCACACAGACAATATCGGCTCAAAGCTAACTTCAAATTAATTTTCATGGAATTTGTAAGAGTTTGTCGTGAATTATTTCAAAATTGTTAGCAATTCGTCGACAAAATATTTATTTATAATATATTTATATTTATATATAATGAAAAGCGGCCGGTGTCGTTTTGTAATTTAATAAAATTCTCGTGAAAAACTGCCGTGGAAAATTTTAATTATTGCGATATCTTGAATTTCCGCGTTTATTTAATCGAATTTTCTCGAATAATTATCGCGAAGTAGATAGTGAAAGCTATTTTGAACAATCTGAACAATTAATCCGATAATAATAATAATTTCTTCTTATTAAAATTTTAATATATATATATATATATATATCAAAATATTATTTTATACAATCTAAATTATATCAGATCTTTATTGATTTCCATATATAACTTGTTGCCGACTTGTAAATTTGACTATTTCTTCAATTAAAGTTGGCTATAAGTAGAGCATGTTATAATTCGATTTTGGACTAAGATTCTGGTGTAAAGTTTATTCGACGGACTCCAATGAAGGACTTTAAGCGCGGCCTTAAATAGTTTTGAAGCTATTTCCAATAATATACTGAGTTGATAAAATCTACTATATTACTATAGTAACACAATTTTTCATTCGGCATTCGTAGTAATTTACAATATTTTTTTTAAATCACATTATAAAATGCTGCACTAAAAAATAAAACTTTGCGCAATCGACGTTCCATGTCTCATTTATTTGTGTTTAATATTATATAATTTTGATTTTTTTTTATTTATTTGTGACGTTATTTATATGAAAGTGGGTCTACGCTAAAATCGTGCGACATACTGCAATAAGCCAGTGTGTATATAAGGTTACAAAGCGGCAATTATTGAAAAATATGAAAAAAAAATCATAGAATGTCATAAAGAAAAGAAAGAAAGAAAAAAAGAAAAGAATACACACATTGAAAATACGATACGGTCGACCGCGGTAATATTGTAATATCGATTTCGATACAATGTAATATATTTTCTTTTATTTTTTTCTTCCACTTCTTCTTTTCTTTCATATATATATATATATATATATATATATATATATATATATATATATATATATATATATATGTATTATTGTATGTACATTGAAGACGGGTGTATATTTTCTTTATGTGTCGTTATCGAACGTGGCGTTTTTCATGCGAGAATCGTATGAATATTTTATATGTGAACACAATGACGTCTTTTCAGGAGGAAACCAAGGAGAATGTTACGATAAGTGAACTGAGTTTTGTGCCAACTACCGAAGACGATGGAAAACCCCTGACCTGTCGGGCGGAAAATCCCAACGTCACCGGATTGTACTTGGAAACTTCCTGGAACATCAACGTTGTCTGTAAGTAAATCGAAACATTTTATTTATACATATATATATATATATATATATATGTGTGTGTGTGTGTGTGTGTGTGTGTGTGTGTGTGTGTGTGTATTTGATTCCATTTGAATACATGTTGAGAAACAGTGGCGGTGCGGAAGAATGACAATTTTCGAATTAATCCCGTGCGGCTGCTTCAAAATCTGTATATTCTGTGTATTTTTAAAATTATGCCAATGCTTCAATCCATTTATTTGAACATATATAATAGAATATAAATATTATTTTAAACTGATTTTTATTTAGAAAGAAATAATATCAAAATATATATAAAGAGCTAATGACTCACTTTTATTTAAAAAAAAATAAAAAAAAAACAAATATATAAAATATTTTTTCATATATCTTTTATAATTATTAGTATATTTTGTTGTTAAAATCTATCACGCTGTCTATTTTAAAGGTTATTTAAAAATAAAGAGATTTATTTCGCATAAAATATAACGCTTATCCACCAACTATTGTAATGTTAAAGTTTATCTTGACGAAAATCTACCTAACAGATGGATTGGGTTAAAAAGGTAGCATTGAATTTCCCTTATGTCCATCAAACCTCACACTGCCGAGCTTTTTTTTATGGGAATACATTAAAGATAAGGTTTATAGCTTAAAACCTGTAATAATCGGAGAGTTGAGAGTCTATATACTAAAATAAAACAAACTCTAATACAAAAAAAAAATAGTTCAATGCTGCGGTATAAATTATTATCAGACTGTTTCCATCTACAAACGGTTAAATAATAATATTAAAATTTAAAAATAAATCTAACAAGATATAAAGTTGATTTATAAATTGAATCTTCTGAATTTTTTTACAAATGATATTGTCTGAAATCGTTTTTTTCAAAATAGAGATAAACTTGAAAATCTGAAAATGAAAAATATATATGATGCAAATATGCATATAAATTTTATTATATAGTGTAAGATTTAGTCTGCATTTTTAAATAAATTATATTAATATGAAATTTTAGCTAGATTATAATTTAAATAAAAAAAAGGAATCAATCGATTTTAGATACGAATTTCAAAATATTTTATAATATAATTAAAAAAACTATTATCCCCACTTTCACTTAACCGTAAATAAACGAATTATATAACAATAAAAGAGAAGGTTGCATTTCAAGAATCCGTCCGCTTTATTATCGACTTGTGCGGAGGATGCATCTAAACTAATTGAGCCAGAGCCAGACTAAACTAAACAAAGGTCCAGATTAACGAGATTACCGCGAACCGGGTTGAATTTCAGCGAAAACACTGAAACGGAATATCGGGGTCAACGACACGTTTCGCTGAATTTGTTCGACTAGATTTAACAGAGCACAAGGATTTTCAGGAAACTATCTATTTTCGTACGTACACTTTTAGAACTCATTTCCTTCATTGTCGTCAACGTGGCGTCGCGCAACGCCACTGGCAATCATAATATGCGACAATTTATTAGATTTGACTGCGTCAGGTCCGCAGGAAGACAGTACATGATACCTATACATTTCTAAGGAAAATTCCTTCAAAATTTAACATTTCAAACTTTATATAAGATCTTTTTATACGTGTCACATTTTTCTTATATATTATTTTACCATTTCATTCTGCTATTCATATATAAATACAGTCAACTCTTTTTTTCTCTATTTTTTAAAAATTCTAATTTTGACAATGTCTTACAAAAACTTTTTTTTGAATAGCAATAAAACATAATCAAGGAAATACTAAATAAATCGCAGGTCGATTTATACCCATAGAAATGTTAGTTACTTGTTTATTTTACGGAAAATATCCGATTTTTATTATCATCAAATAGTTGCTACGATCGACCTTAAATGTTTATTGGAAAAAAGTTGTCAAAAATGGAAATTTTATAATACAAAAATCAACTCTGTGTTCAAGTTTTAATGAATCAATTTAATTTGTAAAAAAAAATATATGCATATATATATATAAAAAAAATATTTAATTTAACATACAAACGACTAAAATAGATGAATTAATACGAGAAAGTCAATTGAATTTGATCAAATTTATAAGTGTTTGTAATAATAAAAATTTCGATAATGACGAAGATAAATTTTAGCTTTAGATCTTGATTTCAAAATATTTTTTCATCTTACACGATTTCTTAAATTGTGTAACGTGTTTCCAAATTTACCATGTATCCACCGAAAGCGTCTACCGTGTAAAGAAAGAGTTGAGTTTATTAAATTTTTATTATACCAAAAAAATCACAAAAATTCAACCATTATTTTATATAGTTATAATTAAAAAAAAAAATCGAAGAACAACTTATCAAATCCCGATTTTGTACCGTTAATAGCGAACGCGTTTAGCTCATTCATCCCGGTCCTTATATCTTAATATATTACAATATATATATATATATATATATATATATATATATATATATATATATATATATATATAGCGCAATCAATCTTACGGACACCGATGGTAACAAAAGACCGATGATTACCATCGAACAATGGTCTGTTTAATGACGACATCGCTTCCCCATTAAATTCCAACTTTGGGAACAATGCGACGTCGTATTGACGTAGTTATTAACGACGATGTCTCTTGTTGCGGTCGCGTCGAACGACGACAATCGACGTTAAGCCTGTCACACACTGGCCATGTCGACGTATTTATTTATAATCCATCAACTTTGCCCCCTACTCATATATAAATCATTGCGAATTAATGATTATTTTTTTTTTTTAATTTATTTCATTCGACTTTTATTCATTGTTATAAATCTTTAATCAAATCTGTGACATTTCTATTGTTATGTGATTGAATGTGCTTTGTAGTGATTTATTATTTAATTAATATTATAAATTTGAGTCACTATATTAAAAAAAAAACTACAATTTTTAAATAGCTAACATTTTGTTACGTTTTCAAAATATTTTAATTAAAATTTATTCATATGGAATAACACATCTACTGCGGGATTATTTTTATATAATAAATAAAAGTTAATAAAAATATTTCAATTTAAAAAAATTTGAGTAATTTAGTTATTTAAAATAAACAAAAACAATCTACATAAACGAAACAATTGCTGTTAGTATTTTACATATTGAAATGCAAAGATTATTTTCGACCGATATATTCATTCATTCAAAATATCTAAATATTTATATTACTCAAATTTTTAAAATATAAATCAATATCTATTGATTCAGAAAAATCTGCATCAGAATCAGATTCACAGTCACGAAGCCGGTTAAATTTTGATGCGTCGAGATTTTCCCTAATAAATCCTACGTCGACACGTGCAAACGTCGAACGCCGTTCGAAACTTATCCCTTTCGATAATTTAATTTTTACTTTCTAATTGCAGATCCGCCCCAAGTGACACTGCGGCTGGGCAGCACCCTTTCCGCCGAAGACATCAAAGAGGGAGACGACGTCTATTTCGAGTGCCACGTGCACTCGAACCCTCCGTGGAGGAAACTCTCGTGGATGCACAACGTAAGTTTTATGCGAATGTAATTAGGAAACTTTCACGAAAAACTTTCTCCAACTACTAATTAACCGTGACGGTTCTAATTTCTTTATGGACTTGATTTATACACCGAGCTCAATTTGTACACTCGTTATATATATATATATTTTTTTTCATATTACTGTAATTATATTTCATTAATGCATAAATATATTATTTCAATTGCATTAATATCACAAAGTCGTCATATTTGATGCAGGCGTTCTTTGAAATTAAATATCTGCACGTTATAAAATATGTTTGAAATCAGA
The DNA here is from genome assembly GCA_024500535.1 of Leptonema lineaticorne. NCBI lineage: Eukaryota > Metazoa > Arthropoda > Insecta > Trichoptera > Hydropsychidae > Leptonema > Leptonema lineaticorne. Next base: position 6,995,781 of record JANIJI010000001.1, read on the forward strand.
CACATATTCAAAAATATCATAAATTAATTTCATATATACATATAATATACACATTATATTTAATCAATATAATTGATGAAAATTGTACATTTTTAATATAAAATGATTTCAAATTATTCATTATTTAAACGAGTTATAAAACTATATAGTATTATTTAAAATATCAATCTATAAGAAATACTTATAATTTTGATCATATTTTTAATTTATAATAAATTAAATTATTTAACAGACTAATTATTTATGTGATACTATAACAATCTTTTAAAATTGTATAAACGTTAATATATATAAAAACAATAATATCATTAGTTTTAAACACGTGACTCGTTCAATCCGCATGTAAATAAACTAATACAAGTTCGAATCTGTTCGATTATAAATATATATATATATATGTGTGTGTGTATATTTTTAATTAAATATAATTTTTATTATATAATTACAATAATCTCATAATATTATATTACACGACATTATTCGAATATAATCGTAAATTCGACGTCGATTTCATAACGAGCACAATTCGTTCGCGTTTGACAACGACGATAAACTTGGCAATCAAAAGCATATTTGGAGCGCACAATGGATACAAGTATTCATATCAATCGCTTATGATGTTCAATAATTCCCTTCGATGTATGATGTCGTGGTGCGTTTTCGTTAATAGAACAAACTTGAACCCTTTATGCCGAACTAATGACTGAGAAAGTTTTCAGACGTCGGTTTAATATACACCTTTCCGTTAACGAACGATATTCAACTTTGAAATCGTACGTTAATCCCTTAATATATATATATATATATATATATATATATATATATATATATATATATATATATATATATATATATATATATATATATATATATATATATATATATATATATATATATATATATATATATATATATATATATGTGTGTGTGTGTGTGTGTGTGTGAATATATATTTATATATATATGGGAATTCGTACCATATAATGCAATAAATATATGTATAAATATATATATAATATGATATAATAGCAATGAAAACTCTAATCGATAGATTATAATGTTATATCGTTGAGCTTTATCTGAAATATCTCATTAAAGTATAAAAGCTCTGTCTACAACGGCCATACTGAACCGCGTTATAAAACCGCTATATATTTTTAACCGTACAGTTTGTCTCGTAAAATTGTAACGATTTTTAATATAATATTAAATTTGATATGAATTGATGCGATAAAAATGACAAAGAAGTTTTCAGTTCGAAAATAATGATCGCAATCTGTGATATTGTAACGTTTTGTTTTGGTTTTTTTTTTTTAGATATTTATGACGATAAATATTGCGAATATCTTTTTTGAGATAAAACCTTTCGATCGAGATCTAGTTTATTTTTTTTTTCATTTTTAATGGAAATGAATTATCAGTTTTAAATCTAAAAATTTATACAACAAAATCAATTTTTTTTATGCATAATATATATTCTATATGAATATGTATAAAAATAGTTGTTTGATTAAATTTGTTTTAATCTCTCCTAAATATGAAATAAAAAATCGATCTGTAAAAAAATAAATCACTATTAAAAAATTTAAAATAGAAAATTCGATACTTATTAAAATAAAAAAATATTTTGAATCATATATGTTTAGACTATGCGATAAAGTGTTAATTTTATATTATATATTAAATATGAATGAAAAATTCAATTTTAAAATAATTAACATTATTCGGACTACAATTCTCAACTAATACTTTGTCGTACGATTCTGACATTATATTTTAATACATACGTGTATATCGAAGCCTAAAAACAGATTTCCGGATATGTCGGAGTCGTTCGCCTGAAAAACCTGAAAAAAAATAACGTATCGGACTTTCCAGACGACGTAGAGTGCCACTTGATTCGTTTGTTTCGACCGGAAAAATTCGGGGGACCAAGGGATGAAGACGCGAGGGTACCTTAAAAAGACAAGAGATTTTTTCTTTTATTTATAATACATATATATATATATATATATATATATATATATATATATATAATATACTATACATATATATTTTTGTTTTTACCGCCAATTCTTTTTTATATCCCTTCTATCTCATGCTCCTTTATATTTTCGCACCCCCCCCCCTTACAAGTTCGAAACGATTTCGCCCTTTTTTCCCACATTTTGTTTTCATTATTTTCCGAACCCACTTATCGCGTCGGTTTTGCGTCGAAATCTCTTTTTCTGCACCGCCCCCTTTCCCTTCCACCCACCCCCGCCCCCTCGCTCCCAATTTCCCACCTCGCGTTTCGTACTCTTTTATTTATAGGCGGTTTTATTTTCGTTTCATCGGTTCGAAAATTCGTTAAAAGTACAGATTAAAGTTCGACCTGTAACCTCGCACTTGTTTATTACAACAACCTTTTGTCGAGAAAGAGAAAAAAAAATAGGCTTTTTATATTGCAATGTATGCATGAAAGTTCAAGTATCGTATAAAGCTCTCTTCTAATTTTGTTGAAACGTTTTATTTTAGCCATATACGAGTTGTTAAATACGATTTATTTCTAATGTAAAGACGGGGGGAGGGGTGAAAATATTTATTTTGTATTATTTGAATTTTTTTATATTTTTAAAATATTAAATAGTTTTACTTACTGCATATAAATCTGAACAGATTACATGTCATTATTTATTACTGATTTTTTTATATATTTATTTCTATATAACGGGGGTGACCAAGCTGCTTGATAGTCCGAGTAATTTTTCAAAATTTGAAATATTACCAGTAATTTAAAAGACATTTTAAAACACATACGAAACGATAATATGTTTTTAAAATATAATAACGCAAAAATAAAACGGGAACCTGTGGTACATTTATCGATAACCACAAATAATCCTTCAAAGAGCCGCATGTGACTCGCGAACCGCAGTTTGACCACTATTGTAAAATAAAGTAAATTTTCTAATTACCGAGGTGTCATTTCTTATAACATTACATAAAAGCAAATAAACTAAAATATTATATATTTTTTAACATAGAATTTTATTATCGTTTAAATTTCTTTCTTTGACTTTCCTTATATAAATATATTAAAATAGTTGTGATCTCTATAGTTTCAAATCTATAGAGATTTTCCAGTAAAAATAGTACAAAAAATCCATAACTATTTGTACGTCGAACATTTTTCTTTGAAAAATCATGATCATATAAAATAATAATATTTATATTATTATTATATTGTGTAACATACAAAAATAAAATATTTATTGAACTATATGTATTATATATGGTAAAAATATTCATAATCATGAAAATATATACATATATATATTTAAGAATTTTAACTCATCTAGTTAAAATATTTATAATGATGCAAAATAACTTTAATAATATATAGAGAGGCTTATTATATATTCAAATATAATTATGTATTCACATTCAAACATTTACTCCGTTAATTAGTACAAGTACGCAATTATATAGTTTAATATATATATATATATATATATATATATATATATATATATATATATATATATATATATATATATATACGCTATCAATATTTGCATTAGATGATCATTAAACCGAAATCCACTATTATTCAAATACTATTTCATTAGATTTATATATTATATAATATAATAAAATTAATATATTTTTATATAAAATAAAAATAGTAGTAATAATTTATAATAATAAAAATTCTATAATATTTTTCACACAATGTAAACGCATATCTAATTTTAATAAATTCAACGTTTTATTATGAAATAAATATTATATAATATATGTATATAAAAATACTATCGAAATTATACACTTTTTTTAGTTAAATCGGATTAAATTCAAATCCGGCGCCTAACTACAAATTTGCATAACATTCAAGTTTAAATTTAACTTTCATTGTCGAATTACAATAATAATTGTCGTGTATTGTTGTAAAATTTGAACTCAAGACTATTATTACAAGACTCTTCGGTTAGATCGATGATTTTCAACATTTTATACTTCATATATATATATATATATATATATATATATATATATATATATATATATATATATAGCGCTGAAAATGTATATACTATTAGAACGGCGCTCGTGCAGATAAATAACACAATAGCTATAATATAACAATAAGAATAAAACGAAACATACTTACGTATATACAACAATGAGAACGAAATAAACAATACAGTGTATTGTATCAAAACACACGACTATTGTTATCAAAAGCAATTCTATGAAAGAATTAAATCCCAAATTGGAATTATTATTCCTTTGATAATAATAAAAAATAAATAAATAAATCTACGACGCTACAAGCTTTATGATGTTCCTAAATTTAGGTACGAATTTCAATTTTTATATATCGTTTGACTGATGTCAAATATATGAAAATAAAATTTCGAGATTTATACGTTAATAATATATGCAATATTTTTAATTATTGAATAAATTTTTCTTATAGAAATTTTCCAAGTACTTGAAGATTTTTGTAATTTCTGAAACATCTCGTCAATTTTCTGCCGTTATTATTTGGACTGAATTTAATAAATTATAATAAAATAATACAATTATAAACGACTGAATAATTTCCATAATCTTTTTTTGTATACAATTTTGATTTCGAGATGTATTTTAAAGCTTTATCTCAATAAGATAAATGAGCCATAACAGATGTCTTATTAGAAAAAAATCATTATTATTATTGCTTGATTAAAGAATAGTGCATTATTTTTAATGAATAAAAAAAATCAAAAATTATTATTTTATATTGTTTTTCAACTCGTTTAATTACTTAATTCATTCAATTATGTGAAAAGTAATGGTTAAGTAGTCAACATTGAATTCTTTGACAACTTTCTGTTTAGCTTTAAACTGTTTTCGATCTTAAATTCGACATATGATAATTTTTTATACGAAATCATATATAAAAGCTACTATTTTCTTATATTTTAATGATACCATAGTTTATTTTTGTGACACCATTACAAAATTTAAAAACATTACAAAAATACTAATAATTATTTATTTAAAAAAAAAAGACAAAAATAGTCTAAAATATATTTATAATATTACGACCATAATTTTCCATATTATATTTATGAAAATAATAGGAGAGTGCATTTAATCAAAACTTTAGAGTTTCTTAACAAGTGTACAGCGTTCATAATTTCGAAAAACATTTGTAAGCAACTTTTGCGAAACAACTGTTAAAACCACTGAAATTCCACTAACATAGATATTTCGTTATTTCAATAAAATTATTTAATATATATATATATATATTTTTTTTTAATATATACATATAAACGGTTTACTTTTTTTACGTATCAATAATTATTCGCTAATAAATATATTTCGTAATAACGATAACTTTCGACATCAATATAAACATCTTCACTCTATTATTATTGTATAGTATAATAAAACGAAATATTGATAAAGACGGAAAATTTGTTACATTTTTTTTTTCCACCGGGAAAACTTTTCCGAATTCGTCCGATGATCGTCAATTATAATACCACTTGTATTATTATTTATTACGACTTTCGTTCGCTTTTTTTCCCGACTTTTTTCTATCATTTTTAGAATATGACGATATTTCGTGACATAATTGTATGATATTGAGTAAAGTTTCAAAAATATCACGTGTGCGTGTTTGGTTTTTTTTTTAATTTTATTTTTTTTTAATATATTTATAAGAGTATATCGCTTCGTTAAATAAATGCGACGTTAGAGTGGAATAAGTCAAATAGAAAATAAAGATAAGTTACTTCGAAGAAGTGCTTGTCTGCAAGATAAAATAAATTTATCTCATTAAAATATTCCGGATAGTAAGTAAACATGGAACTTTGGAAAGTTTCGCATTAGCCGAATGTGATTCCACGTGTAAAGTTTGCCTTGTTGTAATAATGTGAAATATTTTTTTAATGTTGTTATATATAGTTTAAAATTAACGTTACAATAATATTTTTAAAGAAAAATATCATCGATATTTTCTTGAAAAAAAAAAATTTACAATTGATCAAATATTTTGTACTGGAATTCTACTCGATCTTTCTTAAAAAATACTTATTAAATAATTGATTTATAAATCCATTTAATTTTCAAATATGTATAATCGCTGAATCAAATTTACTTATCTATATTGATGTATTCAAAGTGTGAGAATAAAATTGGACATCGTTACAACATATATGATTTAAAATATTATTGTAATAATGATATTAATTAAATATAATGATTGATAAATGAAATCTTTTAAAAAAATAAATAAAAAATCAGAATTATACACAATTTTTTAATATATTATGTATATACAAAATTTTAAAATATTTCTCTTTTAAATAATTTTCATTTAACTTATGACAATATATACAATATGTAGATCATTTTTTTATATTTAAAAAAAACAGACATTCTGAATATTTTAAATAAAATTTAATATTTTAAAATTGACATAGATTTGATTACTTAAAATATATATATGAATAAATCAACATTGAAAATAAAAAAATGAAACTCAAAAAATATATATATAACTACTGAATATTCGCAAATATTTTTCATTCGTTTTCAGCAAAACTATTATAAATTTTATATAAAATAATTTAAACAATGATTCAAATTAATTGTATACCAATCATACATTCATCAAGACATACTGAAAAAAATTAGTATAATAATTGAAAAAAAAAATTCATCACAATTCATATCGGTGAAAAAAAAAACAATATATCAACATAACTACCGATAATATCAAATAATTGCATCAATAAAATATGAATTATGAAGAAAATTCAGTATTCGCGAACGCAATTTATCCTTCACTTGTGCAATATACGCTGCATGAAATTGCCACATTTTACATTGCATTATATTATATTTCAGTGTTACGTTTAAAACGACCGTTCGCATAAAATAAACACCGTCGTAAATTAACCCCCTAAATACGTTTTATCAAATAGGCCGCTCTCATTTATTACGCGAACACACTGCATTATCATGTCTGCCCCCCCCCCTTCCCGCTTTTTTTCGTGCGCGTAATAAAATAATTTTTAATTATTATTTTTTTTTCGTAACGTGAAACGTGAGCAGAAGGTAATTCGCATATTTTAAAGGATGTTTTTTTTTTAATATTTTACACGTAATTTAAATTCAAGATATATAGTAGTACGGTGATCAAAAAGTAAGATTAATTTGTTTATTTATTAATATTAAATATTCAATCAAATATTCAATTATTCAATCGCAAACTCAAAACGCGTTGGCCTTTTGAGTTTGCTCAATAGCCAGAAATCGCACGGAGCCAAATCAGGCGAATACGATGGTTACGGAACGATATGAGTCAAGTTTTTGTCAAAAGAAGGAATCAAGAGTTGTAAAAACTCGTGTAACTCGGAGATAATTAAACGTTTTGTCAAACACACGCTTGACAAATGTTATAGACAGTCTTACCAACCTAGGAAAAAAATTACAATTTACCTGCCTTCCTAATGCCCGGGAGTTTTAAATGACAATTTCACATTACTTTTTGATCGCAGTAGTACATAAAAATCTTGATTCTGAATATTTTGAATATTACTGATCAATAAAAATAAAATTTATAATTTTTAAAGTAGATCTAGATTTTAAGCACATGCGTAATTTAGTTGGCTCTTTTTATATATGTATAACATTAGCCGGTAACTCGTTAACACGTTGAGTTACGAGTTGCGACCAAGATGCAAGATTTATCGACCGAGCGGCGAAAACCGGAGTAACTTAAAGGGTTGTAAATGAATAGTTGTTTTCGGGGTCGCAAGGTCAATAATGGCAACGGTAATGGTCGACGATGTAAGCTGCTGAGACCGAAAAGCGTCTACCCTCTCACCCCTTGGTGTTTCTCAAACTTATCTCGAGTTATGGTTCAATTTTATCAACGGATGGTTCTTTACCGCTTCACTTTTGGCCGTAAAAATATTTTTATTACCGTTTACAGTTTTTTTTTAATTTTTAAAATATTTTTTTTTCAACATAATTTCATCATAAAATAGTTTGCGAAATGAAGAGAGGCATTATTAATATTTAACGAGTGGTAAACGAAGAGGAGATTTTATATATTAAATAAAAAGAAATAATTAATTTCGTTTCAAAGACTGAAGTTTGTAATTATTTTTATTAATAATTTTTAATTTTATTACCTCCCACTGATTTTTAAGTTACCTTGGATAATTAGATTTGTTTATATGATTAATTTATTCTTCAAAAGAGCTAATTTTTCTATCAAAAAATCTCACTTTTAGCTACCTCTTAATTATTTTACTTTTATACAGCGCATTAAAAAGTTTTTAATATTGTTAAATTTCCTTTGTAAATAATCCTCTTGTTTAAATAAAATATTTTATTTTAAATAATAATATAAATTCACGATTTTTTAACAATAATAAAATTAAATTAATATTTAATTTTGTTGAATTTCAAAAAAAATATTTCCTTTGATAATCGATATTGAATGAATCTAAAACATTAGTACAAAAATACTTAAATTCGAACCGGTGACCTTTAATAAGTTTTTTTTATGAAATCAAATGCCTCATATTTATAAACAGAAATGAATTTTATCCAGAAATACGACTTAGTGTGTATTTAAATCAATGTGAATTGGCATTTAATTGAATTAAGATAACTTCTTCGCATATCCATATTGTGAACGTGATCGCGTTGTTTAACTTCTATAACTGTTAGAATGATGCTTTAATTTGTTAATGAGTCACAAACAACTTAATGAATTAATTAAATTTTAACGGCATTTTGATATGTATCCGATTTATATTCTGAATACGAACTCGAGTTAAAACGGATGTAAATGAATTGTATATACAAATCAATCCAAAATAAATAATTATAGTCAAAAAATAATAGAAAAATAATATTATTATTAATTTTAGTTTGAGAAACGCAGATTTGATCCGAGACTGACGCAAACCGGCCCGTCGCACTGCGGGATCGTTATGAAATTTTTTTTCTCATCATTTTCCCCGAATTTTTCCGCGGGACGCTCGATTTTTCCCGCGGAGATTGAACTCGTCCGCGCCACCGAACGGGCGGACCCGGGGGTTGCAAGTTTTTCGTTATTTTCGATCGCAGGGCAATTATGCGCGTCGGACCGTCGACCATCAGCGCGTGATTGCGCGAACGGTTAATAATAACCGGCGCATAAAAAAAAACTGGTTTGAGAACCGCTGGTGGGCGGCAATCGCAACATCCCCTTAGGCGAATGTGCCGCAAAAATTTTCACATTTCAGCGTTTGCCAAATCGAAAATTGTTGTTTTTTTTATATTATTCAAAACGGACACGCCTAAATATTATTATATAATTATATTTATAATCAGTCTATTTTTAACATTCATTTTAATTTAAAATTTATATATTAACATATTTATAAAAATTATTTTTTTTTATTACAATTTTTTTCTATTTAATATTACACATAGAACTTATCGTTATTAATATAAAAATGTTGGGTGTATAATTAATAATTAATATTATTGATAATATTATATAATACTTTAAAACTTAAAAAAAATATTTATATAATTAAATTATTGATATTCACAGATTGTAATATCAATAATATTTTTTATTGAAATTATATATATATATATATATATATATATATATATATAGTTATAAATAAAAAAGTAGTCATATAGTGGTTGATCTAATAGCGTGTTATGTTGTTTTGTGTTTAGAAAATCTTTTTATGAAACAGATTGAGAAGCGCTGGCGCTCATCACGACGGGACAGAGCGGCCCCGCGGTCGTTAAGCTCCTCGTTCCGCGTGCCTTATTCAATATACGCGACCCACAGTTACTCACGTGCGAACGATTTAATTTCACACGTGTCTGGGGAACTATATATACAGGGGGGCCACTGTAATACTTGTCACGCGCACACCGAGCTAATTAACCCGATATTCGCGCGCCCCCTCACCCCCTTTCCCACTGACAGAGAGTCGCCCTCGGAACGCCACTGTATACGCGGAACGTTTTATTCAATAATAATTTATCGATGATTATCGTGCAATGATAGCGCACGATTCTGCACTGTCTCATACATATATTGCGGTGGTTCTCAATCTTTTTTTTTTTGTTTCATTTTATTATTGCAAAATATTATTTTTGTTTTATATTTCATAATTTGACATTATCGTAATGATAATTGAACAATTTTAAACTTGCACATTTTTTCGTCTAATTTTCGAAACCATTTTGAGATATAAAAATAAATGTTGAAACCTTTATTTCGAAAATCGAATATATTGTTTTAATAGTCAGCCGTATTCGAAACCCTCCAATATTATTCCATATATTTAAAATAATATTTTACTTTAAAACATTGATTCTTTTCAATGAATATTTTAATAAAAATATATGAAAATTGATAGAATAATTTTACACCTATTTTTCGACGTACATATATATAATGTATAAAACTATCATTTTACAAAATTAAATCAATGATTTAATTTTGTAACATTTTTACCATTTTTAGTTTCAAATTTTATATATAATTAATATTTAAATATTTATGCCTTATTTAAAACTTTCATCGGAAAACTCTAAATATTTACTAATAAATTCTAGTTTATAGCAGAATATGAAAGTAAGAATTTTTATTTACAATCTATCATATTTTGCTAAATATTAAAATTTATCTATGACATTTAGAATTATAATAAATAAAATACATCCGTTCATTGACGATTCTAAACACGTCAAACAAACCGTATATATAAATATATTAAATAGCGATAAACTCATAAAATTTATCTGCATTTTATAGCCGTGCATTAAGGATGATATTTGCAAATCTACACTTTGGAAAATATCACTATGTGCTTCGTGTGTACGCGGCTTAAGTAAACAAATTCCAAGTCGTAAAGGATAAGCAGTGCGGGCGCAAGTTGTTAAAAATGATATGCAAAGTTTGCAACTTGCGAAAGTTTCGCTTCTCAAATTATATATGGTATATATATATATATATATATATATATAAAGTGTCGGGAAATATCCACAAAAGCACGCGTATAACGATAACAATAATGTGTGCTGTCGACTCGGATACGAGTTGCTCGAAACGAATTTTAAACATTCGCATAATAATAATAATAATAATAATAATAATAATATAGTTGTATGATTTAAATGAATTGCAGGTGTCGGTTCTAATATTGATTTATGCGCAGTCAATTAAGCTTATCTAACTTTGACACTTCAATCTGAATCAAATTATGATATGTTAATTGAACCATTTGTCATCGTTGTGGACGAACGGCGAGAACACAATGGACACATCTGCATAACAATTAAATTTTAAAAAATATATATACAAATAATATTTCAATATTCATAACTCTATTGTTAAATAATATTTTGAGAGATCTTAATAGTAATGTAAATTATTTTTATCAGTCAAATATTTATAAATGTATTATATATATAAATATATATAATATATTCAAAAATTGACAAAAATTTTTATTTTCTTCAAAGTAATTTTATTCATGTAGAGATTAAATGTTCAGTATAGTTCAAAACGTTTTATCAATCAAACTTTAATATAATCCCAAAATTTAAAAATTACGAAATTCATGAATTTTTCTTTAAAAATTACCGCCCATCCAACCTACATATTCGCCAAACATGACCCATGCGTATATTAAAGTCAACTTTAAATATTCAGAGATTGAAGTGCAATACTAAAAATTGATAAAAAAAATCTTAAATATTGAGTTCCAGAATAGTTTTGAAGATTGAAAAAAATATTGACATAAATGTAATATTATATATTTGGGACTATTTTTAATAACATAACATTGATATAGACGAATAAACATTATTTTTCCAAAAAAGAAAATGTTAATTTTTGAACATCGTTTTTATATATATATAGATATAATTATATATTATGAACTCTTAGCACGAAACCTTTTATATATTCATCCTTTTAACACATTAAATATTAAACATTCAAAATATCATCATAAAACGGATACATTTAACGTATAATGTTAGTATAGCATAACCGAGTCAATTACACGTATAGTGAGTGTTTTAAAGATGATATTCATTCGCGTATATTCATACTCGCCAGTACACTAACAGCCTGAACGTTTCGACGAAAATGTATTCGCGAAAAGCGAAATAATCAAATTATTCGAATGGAAACGATTCGACAGACATATATTTATATATATATAAATATATATACGCGTTTTATAAGGGTCTTATCTATAATTCGGTACAATTTTAGCAAGATTTCGACTCGAATAATACCGTTATTTTCTCGCTAATTGTCAGTTATTAACGCGACAATCTTCAATAGGGTGGCCGCCGTTTAAAAGGGTTAAAACAAACGAAAGGGCGGATGGGCGGTATGTAGGCGGACATGGAATGGTCTTTTGAAAGCGGGAACCGCTTTTCATTCGTTATTATTATATCGACGTGAAAGTCTTATGAAATCAGTCAATTTGCAAAATGCACATTTATATATAAATATATATATGTGTGTGTGTGTGTGAGTGTGTGCGGTTTTTTCGCGACGGTATTGTTCGAGAAAATCGTACGTGAACGATTTTCTGAAAACCTGACTTTTCTCTGTATCTTTAAAAGAAAATGCTGTCGATTCGAACGATAATGTTTTTTAGTTGAACATTTTATATATTTTTTATTCTTTAATAATCGACATTATGTCATTTTCACTTGTATATAACTTTAAAAATATCAACATCTATTTCTTATTACAAATTAATGCAATATTTCAATCCTTTTCACCCAGATGTGCATGTACAGTGACTATTTTTTTATTCTTTGACATACACGTCAAAATTTACTAGATAATTAATATATCTTCTTTTCACACGAGTCGACAGCTCGTGAACGTGATTTAAGAAATTTGTATAAAAAATATTAATGATAATTTATATCGATATAATCCATTAGCGAGTAAATGAAAGAAATTATTTCAAATTTTGTCTAGAATGTATGATAAATTTAATATTTTTCAATGTCGAATCATTAGTCAGTTAAAAATAATTAAATATTATTAACATTTATACCATGCTTTAAATGTATAATATCAATTGAGTAATACATTGACATATTTTTTAATACGATTTTATTCATGAAAAAATACGATATATTCATGTATAAATATAGATACGTACATCGAACGGAAACAGTATATTAAAAACGAAATAAACCAAAAAAAAAAAAAGAAAAAACGAAAAATCGAAATAGAACCAAATCAAAAAAAAAAAAAAAATACGAAACAATGAAATATCCGAACCGAAAGAGTTCAAAAGAAGAGAGTAGCCATAAATCCGATTGTAGTAATGATTTGTTCGCCCGCCTCGCCGCCGATAAAATTAATCGAGTGAAATGCATTCATCAATCTTGTCGGAGGGGGGAAATTTCAATTGTTGAGGGAAAAACGACGACGGAAATGGGAAGGCTCTATAAATAGAAAAGCCGACCGTGAGACGGGGGGGGGGAAGGGGCGGTGGAGGGGCGACGAATGAACGCTGTACCAACGTTATCGTCAAAACCGCCGCTTGATAACCGATAACGAAGTCTCGTATAATTTTATGATAATTTTATAATATATACATATGTGATATATAAATTATCTTGTTAGAAAGTCTCAAAAATAGAGTCTGATTTCAGATATACCATATATTTTAGTCTAATAGCGTAATTTTAAGATATGACAAATTTATACAAATTTTTCTATATTAATGTTGATATTTATAAAATAATAATTAATAGATGGAAATCAATCGAAATATAGATATAAAATTAAATATTTTATAAATGTCTAAATTACAATTATTTAATACTGATTTTGTGCTTATTATTATTTTTTTAATATTATTCATATTTTCATCATTAATCTTCAAATTGTTTAATTTTAAATATTAATAAATTTAATTTAACACATTACTATTTTTTGTACTATACCAGTAACATATATATATATATATATATATATATATATATATATATATATATATATATATATCAAAATATTTACATCGATAAACTTTGAATATTAACAATAATAATTTAAAATTTAAATCAAAATATAAATGAAAATTTAATATTATATTTCAAAGGCATAATATAAACTGCGACTAAAACTATTTATGTCAAAACTATGCACAATATCGTGTATTATGGCAAAAATTTCCAATACTCGAACCATAAATTGCACTTTAAATTGAATTATAGTTGGAGTTTCCGCATTCGCTAACAATTTAATTTATTTCTCCTTATATTTAGATGTGAATTATTCATCGCCATTTTAATATTTCATTTTAATAATAATAATAATACACGTCTCATTCAATTCATAATAATCTTGCTAATTATCGTACATATATTTTTTTAATATCAACACTTATTGAATATAAACTAAAAATTATATGAAACTTTATTTTATTTAAATATATAGTTATATGTTACCCGATGAATAACCGCTTGAACTATAAGAGCGCTCAACGTCTATAATATGAATTTATACATATTTTTATAGATAAAAATACATCTTTTTAACGTAAAATCCAGTCAGAATCCCGACATACACTTCACATATACATAATGTATGTTTTGAAATAGCCACGGTTGTCGTGCATAAGTCCCATTTGCCCAATTGTACGAGATTGTACGTATTTGTATCAGATTTATGTGGATTCTCGCTTTCGTTTCACCAAACAACCGCAATGCACGCTTTGCAAACGATATTCTTTAAATTTTAATATTTTCATAAAAAAATATTTAAAAAAAAAATTACGCCAAAAAAAATTTTTATACACCCTATATATGCACTCTTGAAAACTTTCTATACTCGTATATTTATATTAATGTATCAGCGAAATAAATTATAAAGTGCTCCAATAATATTTAAAATGTATATATATATAACATATATTCAGATAATATAATATAAAATTTATATTTCGAATCAAATTCTATAGTTAAATATAGTGTAATATTGTTAAGTAGAATACGATGTTATGAAATGAAATTCGGTATATAGAAGTTTAACACGATATTACCAGATATAATTTAATATTGTCAGATAGAATATAATATTTATATCTATTATAATCAATAATAATGTAATTTAATTATAAAAATCTATAGAAAATGCGAGCCATTACTTAATCTGATTTTCTTTTATATATCTGATAATCTTACCGTTATTCCCAAATGAATATATTAATATAATATAATAAAATAATATGATATTAATTCGCAATCGAAAAATACGATTCGTGTGTAAAAATCATTACCGCTCGGTTAAAATCGTCTTTGAATCGCCGCACAATAAAATTATATATATAGTTAAGTATAAATTCGTGAATATTCTCTAGCACGACAATTTAATTTATTAATTTTAAAATCAAATCCGAGACCATAATTCACAACGTCCCATGACATTTTAATCGTAATGCCGACCGATTAATTTGAGGTATATCCATTGAAATATATTAATGGGAAACACTTAAGGGGGAAAAGACGATGCGGGTGAACCGACATATCCCAAAGTATATTCACATAAATATTCCATTATTCATCTATACTTATTCATTATATATATATCGTATAATAATATAATTAATTTTTATACGAATTTGTACATTAGATCTACTTGCAAATTAATAATTTGAACGTTCATTTAGAAATTATAGATAGTGATATGATTTTGTAGTTTATATCAGGCATATTAAACACGTATCATATTGCGTACCGCATAAGCTTTTGTGTACTAAATTGCGGACCGCACTGTTCAAAAAAAATTATAATAAACGATTAATAGAATGTATTTATTAGTTGTATTGCCGGACATCATGCGACCCGCGGACCTCGTGTTTGATATGCCTGATATATAATAATGCTCTAGAATGCTGTTATATAATACGATCAGATTCTATTACCCAAATCGGTAATGTGTTTTAAATTATTAAAAAAATATATCAAATATGGAAAAAATATCTATATTCATGTATAAAAATAATATTAACATTTTTTTTTTTCGTGAAAATATATTTGATCTAATATAGTTTTTACGTATAACGATTTTCCGCAATGGAAATGAGCATTTCGAATTTTCGCAATCGTTTTCCCTATACACAAAAGACAAATGGCAATACATGTGTATGTATAATATATATATATATATATATATATATATATATATATATATATATATAATACAAAACTAAGATGCAATATCTTAGTTTTGTGTGAATATTGCGTCTTTTGCACCAAAGATGTTTACGATTGCTTTGTGCCCGCATAGGAATGATCAAAGGTCCAAAGTGGGGGGGGGGCGTTATATCGGGAACCCAGAACTCGCTCGTGCCTCGACAAAGGTTCCAGAAACCGTTCCCGGGATTCCCGGAAATATTCCCGAAGTGCACAAAGTGAAAAGCGCGACTCGGCGACTGTTTTCCAAATGAATTTCAACCCGGAGGGCGTTCGAACGACGCGACAAATCGCTGAAATTTCTCAAACACCTCCTGCTAAGGTTTTCAACCCTACCCTCCCCCCCCCAGGGGACCTTTGCTCCACAAATGAACGTAATTATTTACCATAAATTGCGTAATTTATACGCCGAAACGGAATACGTGTCAATTGTGCTTGTAAAATTTTTTTTTTTCATTCAGCAGGTAGTGATTTGCTCAATAATATAATATCACTATTATCGAAATATTTTTATATTTATATATTTTACAGATTATATATGAATGACTCTAGATGAAATTTAATATTGTTGAATATTTTTACGACAATTAATATATTAAAATTTTATCATTTAAAATAAAAAATGATAATTTTAATCGACCATAACAAACCGCATCGACCAGAGGCTGTCAACATCAAATATTCACGACACTTTTCCGCCTTCGTATCGCGATTTTATATTTCTCGCTTTTAAAATTTAAAACTTTTATCCTTCGCCGCGGTCGAAACGAAGAATAAAAAAAAGCTGCAATTTACAAATTTTTAAACGCGAAAGAGCGAGAAAATAAGCTCGCAAAAAAAATGCGCGGACCGCGGTCCGTTCGTCGAATATATATTATATAAATATATATATATATATATATATATATATATAACGCCGCCACGAAATACCCGTAAAATTTTTCATTTTTCTTCGTACTTACTTTACGACTTTATGCAGTAATATTCCGTGTTTTTTTTTCGGATTTAAGTTGATTTAAATTTTAAATTCAACACTCAACCCTTTAACTGCTGCGGCTGCTTTCGTTCGCGGCGAAAGCTTCATCTGTCCCCCCCCCCCATGATTTCCCGCCCCGTCGCCCCAGTCCCCTCGTACCCCTTTTTTACTGCGATATTAAAATGAATATTATAATTGGAGTGCGTAATTAAGTCATCGCAAATGTATTACATCTCCATATATTTTTTTACGACAACATCTAAATTTATGTATACACATTATGTAAGCGCTTGTGTGGACAATAATAATAATTATTATTAAAAATACAATAAAGTCTTATAAATATATATATATATATATATATATATATATATATATATATATATATATATATATTAATAAAAATATTTTAATTTTACGATTGAATAGTAATGCTTTAAAATTCAAATTGTAATATTATTCAACCGCTCTATGAATGCATAGAGCGGTTAATATCAAATCATAAAAGGAAATCTATTATAATTTTAATTTAAATCAGTTACGTAATAACCATTTTAAGACCATCGAAATTAATTAATGCCATTCAACACCTGGATAGACGAATAGTTAAATTCGCTTTTCTATATATTGAACTGTTCAATAGGCGATCGTTCGAATCCGAGTTATCACTACATATTATTTATATAAATATAATTATTACACAAATTAATATTTTTATTTTTATCTTGTAATAAATATTTTTTTTAGAATATATAAAAAATCTTCAAAATGAAATAATATATCTAAAGAGTAAGCGTTGAGCTGATGACTCGATCAAGTAAAGAATATATCAATATAAATCTAATATAATTTTGTCAATTCACAGATCTATTTATATATAATAAATATTCATTGGTTTTTACGGTGGTTTCCAACTTTTTCAGAATTATAAAATAATTACGTAAATTAAAACACACATATATATTTATATATGTTTGTGTGTGTGTGTTTTTATAATAAATAAAATTCATATATATTCGTATTTTTACTTATTTTAAATTTACTACTTATTGTTCCGCGTAAAAACAATTAAGAATCATTATTTTACTCCATTATAAATAAATGCATATAATATTTTATAACTATTTTTTTTTCTAAACCATATTAAAATTATGATTCATCATTTTTTATAATCAAAATTCATAATCAGAATCTTCAGCGACAAAGCTCACCATTAAATACAGACCAAATGTAAGAAATAAGAGAGAGACATAAAAATAAATTAAAAGCTAAAGTCAGAATTCAAAATTAGAATTCATCGATTATTGTCGGACAAAAGGATTTGAATCCGGAGAAGTGGAGGGGGTTTTCAAAACGAAACGCGCTAAGGGGAGGGTTGCGGGGGGGGGTTATTTGAGTTTTCAGAGTGCTCGTGCCCGGCAAACGAAATCCGGCTCCGGTAATGAGAGTACCGGTTTAAACCGGGCGAATGATAAATTAAACCGGGAAACAAATCTTATTGCTTTTCTTCGTCCGTTAAGTATGCAGGCAGCGCGTTTGCCTTGGCCCCAAATTACAGGTAGCCGCGCACCCAAACTCCCGAGTCCGTGCCCGTCCAGGGACGTAGAATCGGTTAGTCACATAAATATATATATATATATATATATATATATATATATATATATTTCAACAAACAGATTCTAGTTTCGGTCTAATATAATTTTAATGAAATACGACATAACATGAATATATTTACATTGTCTATAACAGGGGTGGCCAAGCTTCTTGATAGTCCGAATCATTTTTTAAAATTTGAAATTTTTCGCGATCCACAGTTAAAAATGTATTAAAAAATAATACCAGTGATTTAAAAGACATTTTGAAACATATATGAATCTTTTATTTAATATAATAACACAAAAATAAAAAGGGAAACCCGGGATACGTTTATCGGAAACCTTAAATAATTCTTCAAAGAGTGGCTCGCGAGCCGCAGTTTGACTACCCCCGGTCTATAATAACGATATGTTTTTCTTTCAAATTATCATTCAATTTATATTAATATATTTTTTATATATTTAATATCAAATATATAATTAAAAAATATACATATTTTTATTATAATTGAACTAATAAAAACAAAATATAATATTTCAAATATAATTAATGACTTAAATTTTATATATAATATATATATATATATATATATATATATATATTATTATAAAATATATAGATCCAATTTTGATTCTGTACGTTTGCCAATTATTTTTAAAACGTTTGAGAACGTTCGGCGCGGTTCATACGTGCTCCGCAGCTTTTCGTTTTTATCGCCGCTTCTCAAAATGTTTTCGACAAATTACTTTACGCCCGGTTATACAATATTTTCTTCGGAAACAATGCCGAAAAATCTCATTTCGAAACTGACGAATCGTTTTGCAAAATCCAATTACGACGAAAGAACGTTTCGTGTTCGCATATAATTGAATATCTCATTAACGTTTATAAAAATTACTTTTAAATATATATTATATATACAACATATTTATTTTGTCTTTATATTATAATTATTTATTTTTTTAATCTAAATTAATAAACAATTCCAATAATTAAATATAACACAATTTCCAATAATAAATAAGTATGCAATTTATAAATGTTTCTTATTATAAATTACTTTTAATATAAACCCCACTACGCACTAAATATAAAAAACGTCAAAAACTTTTCTTAAAAAAAAAAGACGAAAACTTTTATTGCGCGTTTTTTTTACTCTCAACGAAGCGGATGAAAAAAAGCCGGGTTGTTTGGTTTGTGTAAAACTTTTGAGAAACTTAATTAAAAAGTCAAAGTTTAAACGGTATTACTAAAGTTAATAAATTGATCTTTATTGTTTAATAAATGATCGAACACCTGAGTTTACATTTTTCTTTCTTTTTTTAACCGGAAACGCTCACACACACACACACACATATATATATATATATATATATATATATATATATATATATATGTAAATTGTAATTCCAAATGAAAATATTCCGAGAAAGCAGAAAATTATAATAAACATAATTTTGAGTTAATGCTTCTTCGTTTTAATTTAATATTAATAAATCTTTATAATTCGGGAGACCTTGACCTCCATCATGATATTTTTGACGTTTATTATTTTCTAAAAGCACCCATCTTCAAAACTTTTTTTATTGTATAAAAAAAATATATCCATAAAATTATGACCTAAATCTTTGCGTTAACTTCGAAATAATAAAAATTATAATATACTGTGATCTGAACCCGTGACCTGCTTCATATATACTATCAGATTCATATATATATATATATATATATATATATATATATATATATATATATATATATATTAAAACTTCAAGTCATTGCGAATGCTTAATATGTCCCCAGTTGCGCGACATTGGAAGCAACATCGGTCCATTTCAGCTCCAAACTGAATGAATCACTACACATGCATTCTTCGTTTTATTTCAGCATTTATGTTTGTGTGTGTGTGTGTATGTTTTTCATGATAAATGTCTTCGCATGATACGTTTTATATATTAATTTGCGGTCCGGAATGGGCCGTTTTAATTTTACGCCCTTAACGGTGCACAGTGACGCCGATTTTCGTACCCGGTTCCCACTCACGACGACGTAATCGTAAACAATAATTTCCCAAATGTGCAATTTCGACGTTCGGACACTGTGAATAATGGAAAAAATACTGCCGCCGCCCCCTTTTTTACGTTGTATACACGACGGATTCGAACCGGAAACGGATTTTTTTTTTTTTTGTTACAGTCGATAAAATTTCAAAATATCAACTCATTCATGCTACCGATATAAAGGGAGCTTTTTAAAAGCTTCTCTACATAATTTAAAAAAAATATATATTAATTTATACATTTCTCATAGTTGATTCATATTTATATATATAATATTATTTATATTTTACATGTGTTTTATGTGATATTTATATGGTAATAAAAAAATAAGTATAATATTTATATATGACTACTAATATAGTACCTAAAATTATTAGTAAAAATATTATATATTTTATTGTTTAAAATCATAATGTAATAATAATAATATAAAAAACTTGAAAAAGCAACCTATTTATAATACCTTTCAGACCTATTTATAATATTCTTTTATTTTGATCATTCTTACGAATGAAATTTTTCTTTCAAAAATTATATAATTTCATAAAGACATTACCGTTCATATATATATATATATATATATATATATATATATATATATATATATATATATATATATTTATTTATTTATATATATATATATATATATATTTATTTATTTACATATATATATATATATATATATATATATATATATATATATATATATATATATATATATAAAGAGAATATTTCAGAACACTAGAAATATATATAATATTTATATATATTTGAATCATTTCGTATATTTGTCGCACGAAAAGAAAAGCCAAAACGCAGGGGTGGAAAATGACGCCCGAGATGGAACGTGGGGGTTGAAAACGACGAATTGAAGGGAAAAGGGAATATATATATACATATATATATATATATATATATATATATATATATATATATATATATATCGAGGAAAATCAGGGCCGCGGACAAACCGTGGGGCGTTTCTGTCCTCCGTCGGAGCCTTTTGAAGATTTTTAACAAATGAAAAAGTTCGCTGAACACGCAAAAAAATGACAATTGTCACGAGAAAAACGTATATTTTATATGTATATATATATATATTGTGTGTGTGTATTTGAGATACCAAACGGACAGACGACAAAGATGGATAAATATTCGTAGAAGACATGCCATGGAACGTAGCAGGGAAGAAAAATGAAATTGAACGATCATTAGGGATGAAATCTCCTGAGCGATGCGAAAAAGATGGATGAGATCCTGAACAAGGATTCCTGAAACAAACAATCGTCGACAGTTGATCCCGGTTTATTATATACGAATGCGTGACGCACACACATATATAAAAAATAGTGTCCTTTATATATATATATATATATATATATATATATATATATATATATATATATATATATATATATATATGTATGTATAACAGATCACCATCAATATATTGAAGACTATCAAATTTTTTCATATAATATATAGCATGTTCATTGGAACAGCATTTACACAATTTTCCGATAATATTTATTTACTATGATAACAAACAGCAATTATTTACATTTTTATTTATCCTTTATTCTATAAACCTATTTTACAAACTGTGATTCCATTTTAATTATAAAATTTCAGATCATTTCAGTACAAATCTATTTTTTCATAATCCTTGTATAATCTTAAAAATCCTTTTCTTTGGATTGAATAATATTCAACACGAATTTTTATAATATTATTAAAAACTAAATATTTTATTGTATATAAAGTTGAAATTCAAATATCATTCAATTGGAGAATTAATACTAGTATGATAAATATTTAAAAATCTCAAATTTTTATACATTTAAAAAATAGAATTATTCTATTATTTTCTAACATTTAATAAAAAAGTATGATAATTATTACATTAGCTTTGATTAATTTAAACCGCACATTATTACTATATATAATCAAAATCGTCAGCATTCACGTTGAACATCGTCTCGGTCGTTTTGCAGCTTTTACCAGTTTCCACTTCCGTTTTCTCAGAGATTTTCCGCGATTTTCACGCTTTTCCAACTCCACAAACATTTGTCTACGATGAAAATAAATAGAGCCGACGAACGCTATGTTGATATGAGAAATTATGCGATTCCTCAAGTAACGATATTTATATATTTTTTTTTCGCACAACACAAAAATACTTCTGCAAATCTGGATAAATGGTGCGAATTTTTATTTTCATATTAATAAATAGTAATATTAATTATCAATTATTTAGTTTATTCATATGTTCAAATATCAATAGCTGTTATATATATATATATATATATATATATATATATATATATATATATATATATATATTTAAATAGATTTTATTGTCGATTTTTCAACCCTGCACATATCATAACTATGAAAACGATAGGTTTAAAACACATTTCATTTCATTTTCCGACCGAAAAGATTATCCTTGACATGCACTATATGCGCGCTCGTGCTTTTTTTCACGAACGAAAAAAACGGTCGTGCGAAACGAGAAAGCCAAAAAAAAAAAGAAAAAAAAAACACCTAGAGAGAAAGAGAGAGAGTGGAATCCACATAAATCATAATCTCCGAGATGAGATATTTCTGTCAAAATCAGAAAAAACAACAGCTTTATAGCTTAGTGTGAAATTGAAAAAAATATCTAGGCCGAGTGCGAGCGAGCGAGCGAGCGAGCGTGCGTGCGTGCGTGATCTCGATATATATCTACACATTTATATATATATATATATATATATATATATATATATATATATATATATATATATATATATATATGAGAGTCGCTTTCGGTTTTTATTATTGTACGCGCGTGCTAGACGTGTGAAAGCCATTATGCCAGAAGTGCGTCTACAAATTGTCCACGAAAAATCCAATCGAAACCCCTGTATATATATATATATATATATATATATATATATATATAGGTGTATATATGTTCGCGAAAATAACGGCTTATTTAACGATACAATTTATTTTATTTTATTTTTTTAACCAAAATATCGATTATATATTATATGTGTATAACAATTATATAAAATTTAAATATTTTGTCAATGTTGACCTTCTAAGTATTAAATCTTAAACATGGTTTTTTTTGTGTAAATTATGCAATACATCTTTTTATGTATTATGATATATTAATATTTTATTATAATTTAGATAATAATTATATTTAGTATAAAAATATTTTTTAATTTCATTTTCAAGATATTAATTTATTTTTTAACTTTTATATATTATATTCACTAAATATGTTGTCAACGTGTATTAATTCAATTGATTAAAAAAAAAAAATATATATATATATATATATATATATATATATATATAAATGAAATATTTAAAAAAAATATAAATAATTCAAATATGTATAATAAATATTAATTTAAAAAGATTTGAAAGCATTGCAATTAACAGTATTTAATTTTATATATGAAACGTTCGAATTTTTCGCATACAAAAATAATCACTCAAATAGGTAGACGTTCATCGAATCGAATACAAATTCTAAAGTTTTCAAAACGTTCAATTTACAAAACATCCCCCCGACCCTTATCCTAGTAAACGTCTAGGAGGACACGTTCGCCGATTCGACGCGATTCTGCGACATTTTGCCGTCGATGAATTATATAAATTTAAGTTAAAATTTAGGGACGAATTACGCAATACGTCGTCCATTATATACGTTTCCTAGGTACAAAAAGGTATCATTTACACGGTCGAGCGGTTCGAATTCCTTTTGAACCTTCGACTCGATCATAAATATTAAATGACAAACCTTCGAACACGAGTCCTTTCCGTCGTGTCGGTCGAAACCGCTTGTTTTTCGCCCTTAATTTTAAGGGTTGAGGGGGTGGCGGGGGGGTGGAGCGACGATGGCAATGGACGTTGCTTCTCAAACTGTTATCTGCGTCGTTGTCGTAGAGAAACTTCGTCTTATTAAATCGTAACCGTGCGTTTTAATATTATATGAAACGGTTAAGTGTACAATATGATACCTGTGTACGGTGTTTCTCAATCGGCGTTATCGGAAAATACGGGTTCACTATACATATTTTCGGATTATATGAGAATTTAATCAATTTTAATTTATATAGAAACGGTTCAGTATTTTGAATATCTATCATATTAAATTATTAAATTAATTAGATATCATATTTTAACCCCTTACAAAAAAAAAAATATTACATGAAAGTCGAAATAAAGAGAAATGTATTTTTTATTTTCATATAAATAAATATTTTTTATATATAAAGTGATGAAAGAATATTTTGGATCATATATGATTCACTATACAGTAGAGGGTTAATACGATATGAATAATATTTCATGTGATTCCAAAATTCAATTAATTTTTTAATTTATAAATTATTTTGAACTTTTTAATTGATAATAATTATTATAACATATTTCAATATTAAATATTTTCACGTAATAAATAATATATATGCTGATCAATACTATACTTAAATATAAATCGTTGAATAAACAGATTATTTTTAATCTATCATTGAATTTTTTTTTCTATATGTATGCGACAAATCAAAAATATTATTTATATATTTTTTTTATTATATAATTTATAATGAATAGAACATTTCCATGTTTGTTTACAGGGCATCATTCTTAACCATAACGTGACCGCAAGAATAGTTCGCAGCAACCAAAGTTTGGTGTTACAAAGAGTCGCCAGACACAGTGGCGGTCGTTATTCCTGTTCAGCCACGAATCCTGAAGGAGAAACCATCAGCGACGAGCTAACTTTAAGAGTCAAATGTGAGTCATATCATAAATAAAGTATTATAACTAGAATAATTGACAAACTTGTGCTATAAGTTAATTTTAGCCACTTCAGCGAACGAAAGTTACGATAATGTTGAGAAACGTTGCGCTACAAGTCTGCGCGGACCCGAAAGTTTATTTCATATATATATATATATATATATATATATATATATATATATATATATATATATATATATATATATATATATATATATATATATATATATATATATATATATAAATATATAAATTTTTGAGAATCTCTGTTCTAACATAAAAAAATGTGAATATAATTGATGCATAATCGATATACTGTTAAAAAACATGTGTGTTTAGATCAAAGGACTTTAACGATATACAAAAAAAAAATATTATGCATGATGATACTTAATTTTAACGATCATATATATATATATACATATAAATAATAAAAAGAAACAAGTGCAAAGGTCACATTGAAGAAATTCTAGAGTGCAAACGTGTAAATATGGCGTTTTATATTTAACAGATTTCGCCGCTATTTCATGAAGAGTGCGACAAGCCCACTTGATCCCCTTTTTCCTTTTTCGACGATGGGACGATAAAAAATGGGTCAATGGTCAATATCTTCATCGGACGACAGTGCTTTTTGACCTCAACACCGTCGAAGGCCCGGGTCAAAAAAATTGATCGAACCCCCATATTCTCTCCCCGGGGACAATTCTATCTAGATAAGTGCGGGGCATTATGTTAAAATATATGAGCGGGCGAGTTGCGAATATTCCAAACTATATCTCACATCCGTTCGATGTAAAAAAAATATTTTTTATTTAAATACATATTTTTGTTATTATATATAAATTATTATATTTTATTCTTAAATAAATTATTTTCATAATTGTAATAATATATTTAACGATCTTTACAAACATTAATTTGGCATCCCTCTGTTTATTCGTTCTAAATAGCTAAATAAAAATAATTTTAACGGAATTCTCAATAAATGTATTTTTTTTTTTTTTTGGGGGGGGAGGAAAAGGTTTTACTTTGCGTTCCGAGCAACCCTCGGATCTTTGCACCCTTGGTAAATATTTCATTACCGATGCTATTCTACAGTACTAATTATTTTTGAAATTATAGAGCATTATGCTGAAAAGATGATTCGTTGAAATGTCGTAATTATTATTTCTTCCTGGAAATACGAATTCTGATATAAAACAAAGTTCATAAGTCAAAGTAATCTGTGTCATGCTTTTGTACTGTTTAATGATTTACTTTTCTAAGTAATAAATTGAAATATAGTTTCCCTACTAAAATTCACCGTTTCACGAATCATTTCTGTTTTTTGAACATTTATCTATCAAACTCTACTTAAAAAACAAATATATTTTTATATTTTTAACAAAAAAAAAACAATTATTTTATATTATCAAGAAAATAAGTTAAATATAAATTATTTAAATAAAATCTTTATAACAATTTATGAGATATTTAAATTTTATTTTTTCACAAGAAAGTCTCTGAAAGGTGATCACAGTTAAAAAAGCAAATCTTGTGTATTTTATTTTATAGAATACACAAAAATAAAAGCTTATATATAAAGGTTAAACTTAAAATTGTCAACTCAATCTCATATATAAATTAATTATCGTCTTAAATAAAAAAATATAAATATGAATTCAA
Organism: Leptonema lineaticorne; assembly: GCA_024500535.1. Taxonomy (NCBI): domain Eukaryota; kingdom Metazoa; phylum Arthropoda; class Insecta; order Trichoptera; family Hydropsychidae; genus Leptonema; species Leptonema lineaticorne. The sequence goes on from JANIJI010000001.1 coordinate 7,023,135, forward strand.
TCTATATTACCAAAAATAAATCATAAACAGATTTAAACATCTATCATAATTACAAACAGCCCATACTGGAGTCTATATTCAAAACGGTCCACATCTGTTGTGCTTGGAGAGTTTGTAGCTTTTGCAAACTCGAATAATTTATCGATCATGTGGTCCATTCTATTATCCTATTTTCGATGCCGGATACCAGAATTTCTCAAACTGCGGAATTTTCCAAACATTCTATTCGATCTTCGACGATCTTGCATTTGCAAGAAAAGCTGAATATTGCGGGGATTGCGTTATGTTAGAGAATTATTTCTAGTTTTCTTCATCAAAAATCTATTATCTAAATATTCTATTATCTGTAATTTTATTAGTATATAACTAGTAAAAAAAATATATTATACGCAAATATCAATATGAAATTGTAATTAATTAATCGATAAATCTGTTGTTGTTGTCATCGAAAATAGGTAAATATGCAAAATTTCAACTTAATTTAAATATTAAAAAGTGATCGAAAAATGAATTAAAAAATTAAATAAACAATACAAGTTAACACTTAACCTACGGACATTTCTCATATATATTTCTACCATTCCGGATTAAAACGACATATCTATAAAGTATATATTATTTTTATAATTAAACGTAGATAATAATAGTCGATTTGTTGTCGAACGAATAAATAAATAAATAAAAAAATTATTAAAATATCAATGTATGCATATTGTTAAAAAAAAAATAATCGTAAAGTTTGATAACGTTTATATATATATATATATATATATAAATGTTAAACTTGTACAAAAGTTTGAATATAGTCAAATTGACCGTTTAGCGTTAAATAAAATTGTATTAAAAAATGAATTAATTCATTCATTCATTCATTCCATAGACCAGTTGTATGAATGTATCTCAAATATTTTATCGCATTCTTTTAGCATTATTCATATGTAAATATTTATTGATCTTGTATATATATATATATATATATATATATATATATATATATATATATATATATATGTATTGCTATAAAGAGATTAAGAAGGCTATGCGTGAAGACATTAAGGGCTAAGGGACTGGCACTTATCACGCAAAACTCGACGCTTGTAAATCATGCGATTATCGCAGTCGACCCATCGAGACGTTTGTCGGCGCTTAAATTTTGGCCCTAATGGCAACCGAATAATAAAATAGAATCGTGCGAATATATGCCGGTCGTATATACAGCGGGGGGTACCCTACTTTCGAACGGTAGTGAAAAAAAGTGAACAAAATACATTATTATCATTTTTTTTTTAATATTAATACATTTTTTTGTACGGGGTTGGATTTAATAAAGATTTCGCTATTGACGTATATATATATATTACGATTTTAAAAACTTAAAATCTCATTGTAGAACATGTAAAAATAATGTAAAGAAACCGAACTGTGATTGCGATCTCCGCATTCGATGTTAGTATTTTGTGAACTGAGATTAGTCGCCCGCAAAAGATGTGTTAAAAATAAATTTTAATCATTCATATATATGAATGTTTACCTTTTTTTATATAGACAGCCCGATTTTTCATCCAATCTACCTTTACGTTGATTCTTTAACAAAATATATATATTATAAAATATTAAAATATAAATTTTATATTAAAACAAAAAAAAAAATAACAGTATTGAAATATGTAAACTATTTGTCAAAACTTAACATTTTAGTAATATATTTTAATGTATAAAAAATAAACATTTTCGCAATATCAATAATATATTTTTTATTTATTATAATATTTTTATATATAATATAAAAAAACTAAAAACTGAAATGCGGATTATTCCAGTATTTTTTTTTAAATAAAATTCTAATCAACATAGATAAATTAGTATAGCAAAAGTTTTATAATCATCACTTATTTATAATTTTTTTAAACAAAAATTAATAGCAAATATTTAAATATATATATATAAAACATTGAAAATCTGAATACAGATTTAAAATTCTAGAAAAATATCGCTCACAGCCAATAACGCACACAGTTTTAAAACATTCCTATTAGAAACAACAACAACAAAACTCGATTCGTAAGGCAGGTGGAAAAACCGGAGAAAATGATAGAGGAAAATGAAAAACAAGAAAAAAAAATACGGGAAAAAGCTTCCGCGAACGCTCGTAATAGCCGTTATATATCGCAATAATCTGACGCTTGATATAATTTCGCCCTTATTGCTTTTTTATTATTTTTTTTTCTCGCGTTTTTTTTTTCATCATTTTCCACCCTCGATAACCAACCCTCTCTGGCATACATATCGTATATACGGGGGTGGCTAGAGATAATTCCGAATAATCTGACGCCGTTTGATATTTGCATTCGGATCGTAAAACGCCGAAATCAAATAAATACTTATCGTTAATTATCGGAGATTGTTGCCGCGCTCTCGATAAATATATATATAAACATTATTTGTAACGTGTTTTATTGTTATATATTTATATTTATATATATATATATATATATATATATATATATATATATATATATATATATATATATATATATATATATGTATACTTTTGGCTTTTGATTGTTATTTTGCACGCGATTTTCCATACATATTTATTCTAAACGTTCATACAATGAGAGTGTTGTTTGTTGTCGTGTTGCGTATTTCGACGATCGTATGAATCTTTTCGCGTGTGTTTCGATTATATGTATCTTTACGATTATACTATTGTATGTATTATGTTATTATTATTGTTTTTGTTGTTGCTGTTGATGTACGTGATTCACGTTTATTGCGTTAATTAGTTGTGAATGGGGGGAGGGGATGTGTCGTAAAATAAAATTGATACGTTATAAATTATTTTATCTTACTCGATATCAATGTAAATGGGCGATTTTTCAATTGATAATTTAATATATATTTTATATAATATATACACAACACTGATATACCGTTGACAATTTTTTTCTAAAAAAAATATCTTCCAAAAAATTTCAAAATCGTTTTGTTTTGCGAATTTTTTTATATATATACTCTATTGAAAAATATTTGTAGTATATTATAAAACTTGAATGTATCAAAAATCAAGAAAGAAATATTTATTTAATAATTGTTGGTATTTTCATATGTTTCTTTTTTTAATTACAACCCTTAGTTAAAATATTTAACTGTTCCAATTATATTTCTGTTTATTCTGTTTTCGTTTAACGATATATATATATATATATATATATATATATATATATATATATATATATATATATATATATTGCTACAGTTGAATATAAAATTTATATCTCATCATTAAAAGAGAGCAAGGCGATTATTCGCAAATAGCATGCAGCTTTTTACCGTTATAATTGAAGAAAACTTCAAGTATTTTTATATAATAGGATATTCTTTCGCGGAAAAATATTCATCGTTCATTATATAATAAACTTTAGAGTTTATAATAAAAAAGAAAGATTTTTTTAAATTAATTAATCTTTTAGTCGTATGGAAATATATTGAATACATTTTTCACTGTTTAATTCTTCTTAATGAAGATTTATTTATATTTTTTAATTTAATTGTTTTCTCATTAAAAATTTACAATTTATTTAAAAAACAGCCATTTTATTTTCTATTTGCGCTAAATATAATTAAAAATAATAAATATTTTTAATGTTCAGAGATTGATTATAGAAGACGAAAATATTTCAAAAATGATTCGGAAGAATAATTTTGAACTATTATATATATTTATTAAAAATTTCATGAAATAATTTCACATACCTCGACTTTAAAAAGCTAACGTGAAAAATTATAAAAACAATTTTTATTACGTAAATGTAAAACGTTGATGCAATAAAAATTGCATTCTCGGACAAAAGCGAATTTTAAACAAAATATACGTCGCGTAATAAATAAATAAATAAATTATAAACGAACAACTATAAAAATGCATTGGATATAAAGGAAAACGAAAAGAAAACCGACTTTGAATGTATATATATATATATATATATATATATATATATATATATATATAAATACTACCATAGTAAAGAAAAACGCGAAATACCGTCGAAATACAATAAAAACAGCAGACCGTGGGTCCCCCTACAGAAGAATATAAGGTAAAGTAAGGGGGGAGCATTCTGGCGAATGGAATAATATAAAAAAAGACGTTCGAAGAGGAAAGAAGAGAGAGAAAGCTTTGAATTTCGTATTTAAAATACTTTTATTTCGCTAATGACCGTTTTCTGCAAACAATGAGGGGGTGGATGTAGGCCAGCCGCGCCGCTAATGATACTGCGGCAAAAAACAAGCTACTCGCAAAAGCCTAATTGAAAATATATATATATATATATATATATATATATATATATATATATATACACGTATGGACTGTTTGTGCATGTGCGAAAGTATGTGCACCACCAGTTTTGCCCGTCTTTGCAAAACTAAAATAGATTTAGAGACAGACGACGAGTGGGGTGAAATAAAAAAACGGCGACAACGACAACGGCGGTGGAAAGTTAGAAAAACGCGCGGTTGGAAAAGCGGGTTTTCCGCGAAAAGCGCGCGATTCTGCAATTGCAAAAAAATTGTCGAAATATATGGATTTTATTCGTGGATGTGATATATTTGATTATATATATTTATATATATATATGTATATATATATATATATATATATATATATATATATATAATGGTAAAATTATGATTTTTATAATTTAGAGAAAAATCAAATTATTTCGTTTTTGGCATAGAGCAAGTATGAAAAACCTGCAACTTTAAGGCTGCACGTAGCCTTCTGGGTCAACAAAAGTCGCTTTTTATGTTCTTATGTAGTGTAACTTTTTTGTTTCTATATATATGAAATATATATATATATATATATATATTAGAACAGATATTGAATTTTGTGACTTATCAAATGTAAGTGTGACCTCTGTGAAGGACCGTCGCTGAAAAGTGGCCTTAATAAGCAAAAAGGTTTAAGAATAAAAATATATTTTTACGTTTTTTGAATTTATCAAAAATATTAAAAAAAAGATATCTTAATGCAATAAATCAGAATAACATATTTACAATGAAATATTTACTAATGTATATTTTTAATATTTTTCAATATTATTTTTTGATACAAATATTTATCTAAAAATAAAAAACCTTTCCTAAACATATTATTTTTATATATAGACTTCCATTTTTTTTAATAAATTATATTACTATTTTTTATCTAATATCAAAAATAATGTGTTAATTATAATTATATTTTTTTTCTAAAAATCATTGTTGTGATAAAGATTTCTAAATATTATTGTATTTAAATTTAGATAATTAAAATGATAAATTAAGCTTGAGTAGATTAGAAAATGGTGTTGACAAAACGAGTTTTTATGGGCGCCAATATAATAATTGTATATAATTACATTTTTCTTAATGCGATTAAATACTAATTTTCTTTTTTTTTTTTTGCTTTTGATAAGGGGGATTCGGGATGATTAAAACCAAACGAGAATAATAAAGCCGAATTGGGGGAAAAACACACACACACAGGGGGGAAAAATGAACAATGGTGAAAAAAAATACGATTTTGAGCGTCAGGGCGTTACTTCACATCGAGGGAAGACGAGAAAAAATTATGTTTCGAAATGGAAAAAAATGGAAGAAAATTTAATTTTCAATCTTGCGGACTTTTCCGAGCGGCGCGAAAGCGGTGGGGTGTTTTATATATATATATATATATATATATATATATATATATATATATATATATATATATATATATATATATATATATATTTAAAAGAAAAAAAACGGGCGCAAAACGACTTTCGATATATTATTAAAAACGCGGGAAAGTCTATTTTTCGCCGAGTTTCGATCGCGCATTCCGCATTATTTGCATTTCATCGAACTGATAGCAATTATATGGAAATTCGAAAAAATAACTTTTCAGCTACGACGAAAAAGCAAAAAAAAAATATATTACACGAACGGCGAACGAAGAAGGGCAAAGCGGTGAAAGGGGGGAGGGGGTGGAAAAAAAATGAAAAATAACCGGAACGAACAAAGAAAAACTTTCGCATCTCGCGAAAATCTTAATTGAAGTTTCGTGTTGCGAATTTGTTCGCGAAAATTCAAAAAAAAAAAAAGAAAAGATTGGAAAAATAAATAAATAATGTTGCATACATAACTTTTGTTATAACTGCGATTTTATACATAGAACACTTCTTTTTTTTTTTTTGAAAACCGACGAACGAAAATAAAATATAATCATATAATATTTTTTAACGGAGGCATAAAGAGTCAAGTTCAACGTTTAAAAATTTTTCGTTAATGTACATTCATAAACTTTTTTTTTCCACCGAGCTTTTATTTATACATTTTCGTCTACAAAAAAAAATAAGTAACAAAGACTATGTTTTTAAAAGTTTCAAATTATTGTTTGTTTAGTGTATAGCCTTATAACCTATAAAAAAGTTTATTTTTAATGTTATATATAATACTCTTTTTATTTTATATAACATAGCGGTGGTTCTTAACTGATATTTCGCAAAATATTGGTGCCTCATGAACTTTAAAATGGTTATTTTTTTTTATTAAATCTTATTATATTTACCTCTTACAATCAAATATTTTTTAATCATTATTTTTTTCTTTAAAATTAATTTAGTTTTTAAAAATATCAAAGAAAATATTAGAATATAAAACTAAAAAATCTACGAATATATAAAGAAAATCATATATTTTTTTAAATATAACAGTTATACTATATTTGTGATAGATAAACTTTAAATACATAATAAATTTTAACTAATCTTTATTTAGCAAAAATATTGAAAATATAAATATTTTCATATATTAAAAATTATAACAATTGACATAAAATTTAAAAAGCTAGCTTTATTTAAATTTTGTATAAAAATATAAAAAATATTTATTTTTTTAATATCAATATTAAAATGTAAAAAAGGTCAAAAATTTTAATATATATTTTATATAGGTAATCAAAAAAAAAAAATATATATATATATATATAAAATCAGAAAAACAAATTTATCGTGAATTTCTTACTATATATTATTTTATTACTCTAAATTTATAATTATTATAAATTATATATATATATATTTTTTTTTATAAATTCAATATATTTGATTATCGAATAAATAACAGATATATTTCAGAATTTTCACATAAACAACGTCGATAAAATTTATAATGACAGACCGATTTTCCGAACGATCAGATCCCAAAGAACACAAGCGCTAGAAACATAAATACACACACACAAACAACAATATATATATATATATATATATATATATAAAGAGAGAGAGAGAGAGCAAAAAAAAAAAGAAAGTCAATAGTCGGCGAAATCCGTTTTATTCGAACAAATAAATTTCCGTTAGATTTAACGCACTAATTGCTAACATCGTGTTAAATATAACGCCGGTTAATTCTGTTGCGCACTTTCGTAGTTATATAACTTTGGCAATTAAACCGTTAAAGCCTGGAACGAAAATACCGATAAAAATCGAGCATCTTCATTCCCGCGGCTCTCGACTAATAATACGAAAAACCCGTCTGCGAATTGAAAATAATATATATATATATATATATATATATATATATATATATAATGTTTATTTTTTATTAATTTATAGTCGCTCCTGTATGCAAAAAGCCAGGACCTGTAGCAGTAGGAGCTGCTAGAGGTGAAAGACTACTAGTTCCTTGTGAAGTCGACGCTGATCCTCCGGCCAGATCTTTTAAGTGGAAATTTAATAATTCAGGTGAAACGTTAGACGTTGGGGCTGAAAGATATACGTCAAACGGTAGCGTCAGTACTTTAAGGTATTTTTTTTTTTTTTGAAAATCTTTCAAATTTATTGCTCTGATATTGATTAATCAAATCTAAATCAATACTTTTCCAGATATACTCCTATAGCAGATTTAGATTATGGAACCTTATCCTGTACAGCAATCAACGATATAGGACATCAAATGGTGCCATGCATGTTTCAAATGGTAGCTGCAGGTAAGACAACGTTTTGAATATCACTCTATTTCTATTTATAAAATACTATCGCATACATTAATTTATTTCGAATATATAAAATTAATCTTCTATTTATAAAAATATTTATTAATATCTTCAATCTTTCTGATTATTATTAACGAATTTCTATATATAAAATAAAATGCATAGATGTTGTATTTTGATTTTTCACCAAAGATGTCATTCCATTTATTCTGCCCGTCCATCGAGACATTGTATATAGCCTTTAAGGGAGAACGTCCAGAAAGAAAAGATTAGTTATATAAACTGACCCATATCAAATTGTGAAAATTGTTAGAGACAACCTGCCCAGCGGAAAAACTCTCGAAAAAAAAAATGACCACCGAAAAGATGGATACGAATAAACCGAAACGCGTTTTTAACAGTGCGAAATGTTGTTAATATATAAATAAGAACGATTTTTTTCGCCGATAATATAAGAAAATGAAAAACGTTAATATGTATTTTTATTAAATTATTTAAATATATTGTGAATGTCATTCGTATATTATGGATGAAAAAAATAATAAATAAAGAGTTCAGTTAAGTGTCCAATTGCTGGGATGAATGTGCCTCGATTCGCATTCAAATCAAAATGAATCCTTGGGCATTGTGCACAGAACACAATTGACACAACCGGGAAATTTGAGTTTCGGTAGAAATTGCGTCATTTTCAACCGCTGACCCACAAACATCTTTACCGGTTAGTTTCCCTTTTTGGCACACATATTATATTATATATATATTATATATATATATATATATATATATATATATATATATATATATATATATATATATATATATATATATATATATATATATATATATATATATATGTATATTCGTGTGTTTCGATACAAACCAACGGAAGAATTATATCACCCCATCGGTACTCACCCCTTAGAACATCCCTTACTATGACACGCATATATATATATATATACAGGGGCGCATTTACCGCCGAAAACGTATTGTGCAAAACTTTTATGAACTGTACTTTGGGTGGCACAATGGGATTTCATCGGCGGTTATGTGCTCGGGGTTCGAAGTTCGCAATTTCGTCACGAAGGATATTTTAACCGGAAACGATAACTTTTCAAAATAGGGAAATACGGCGTGAAATTGTTGTGAATTAACGACGTGCGCACGAATAGGATTCTAGAGTCTATTTCTGGATTTTGCACGTCGATGTTGTATAGAACTTAAAAATTTTCTACAGATTTATATATATATATATATATATATATATATATATATATATATATATATATATATATATATAATAGATATTCCGTTTATCATTATTTTAACGATATGTAAAATTGAACTTATTAAAAGTACAGTAGACGCGTTTAATATTTCGCATTCATATGAAATAAAATTGAAACAAATCGATAAATATAAAATATTAATTCAGAACTTGATATGAATAATTTTAATATTACTTAATATATTCCGTCATTAATTTCATAGATCATTGATTAAAATCTAAACATCCGTATCATTGAAAAAATAATATGTTAGTCCTGATAAAATTGTCTCGATATATTAATTTAAAAATGAAATTATTACAGTATGATAACGCAAAATTAAATTTAAAATATAAAAATGATATAAATAAAAAAATATATATAAAAAATAAAATTTCTCGTAAGTATTAATGGTAGAAAAATAAATAGCGAAAAAAAAATATAACGATTTCTCCTCTAAAGAAGCTTTCACATTTTCAATTCAACAAATCCACGTTATTTACTTTTTTAAGGTTTTTTATGTATTTATTTATTTATTTTTCAGGTAAACCGCAGCCCGTAGGCAATTGCACTCTGAGTAATCTGACGAGTGGTGCAGCAGAAGTGTCCTGCGAGCCAGGATTTGACGGGGGGCTTCCTCAGCATTTTCTACTGGAAGTATACAGTGACTCCGAAGATGAACTCAGGTACATTCGCATAAAATTAAATAAAAAATATACATTGGTATATATAAATAAGATGTAAAAGCGAAAATCTCCATTTTATTGGTCGTACTTTAAAAATATTAAAAATTCAAAATAAATGAAAAGTATATTTACTCTTTTTTATATCGCGATCAAAATATTTATTTTTCTTTGAATCATATATATATATATATTCTGAAAAAAAATATATATATATATTATACATTATTAATATATATATATATATATATATTATTATTGTTATTTTTATTATTAAAAAAATATTATTTTTATTATGAATAAAATATAAAAAGAAAACAATCATGTTGATGATCAAATAATAACATTATAATGAGGTTATAACAAGTAACGGTCGATTTACATGCGTAATGCCATACCGTAAACGCAAACATTACTCGAATGCTTTATGGAAAAAAAAACAGGGAGAAGGAGGAACAAGGGGAGCGTGGGTGGGGGTGGGGGGGTCTTTGAAAACCTGGAAGGCAAATAAAAATAATAAAACAAAAAAAAAAGCTCCGAAATAAAACCGGTAGAAAAAAAACCGGAAAATTTTCGGTGGAGCGAGGGGGGGGAGACGAATGGAGGTAAAAAAAAATACAATTTTATTACGAATGCGGATATGAAATAAAAATATCTTAACGATGAAGGTAAAAGCGAAATATTGATTTCGGATAATAGAAATTGCTCTTTACTATATATAAAACAATAATAATATATGTATGAAAAAAATATTGTAATATTCGATACGTTTATTTATTATTATGTTTTTTTTTTCAGTATCGTATTATATATTCGACACGCACATATTTTTTTATTATTATAATTCAATATGTCGCGGTTAATAAATATTTTTTTTATATACTTTAAATGAGTAAAAATTTCAACAGTTGTGGTATATTATATGATAGAAAAATGAGTATTAAAATTTATAATGTTTAATGTCATATATGTTATATATTTTTTTTTGGAAAACTGATTTTCATCGTTTTTCGATTGATGTATTTGTCTATGACGGATATTTTTTTTAAATAATTTCTTACATTAAAAATATATTAATGTAAATAATATAAAATAACAGGACTTAAATCCGATATTTACTATTATCTTAATAAATATTTAACAAACAAACTATCCTTAATATTTTCATAAAATTTAATATTAAATCTTTAATAAATAACAATTTATCGTAATTCGATTTTTTTTATCAATTTTAATTTTTTTTATTTGTCAATATATAATAAAATAAATTTAAAAATATGAATGGTAATATTGAACGATAATAATTTACATTTAATATAAAATATTTAAAGTATAAGTAAATAAATTTTAACTATATTAATTACAGTCTTTAACAATATTTTTTTTATTCATATAGAATAATATTATAATATTAGACACTATTTAAAAAAATAAATATGTCCATACTCTAATATAATCTATGAAATAATATATATATATATATATATATATATATATATATATATATATATATATATATATATATATATATGACAAGAAAACTGGAACTCAATCAGAATGACTCATTAATTTGCGCTGTCACACAGTAAAAATAAAAAAAGAAAAGTTACAATCACAAAATATGTGAGTCTAGCACACGTGCCACGTATTTTCCATTGGGGGATGATAGAGTTTAAGGGTGGGTAAATTTCGCACCCTTTTCGCGATCTCTTTTGTCATCTCGGAAAATGACCGCAATCGAATTAAATCGTTACCGAGAACTGACCCATTTTCCGCTACGTTCCGACTTATCGTTCTCGTTTATTTATTTATTTTATTTTTCCGTTTTATTTTTTTTACTCTATTTTTTATTATTTTTATTATTTCTCGTTCGTGGAATTTTATCGTTTTTGTTTACTTTATTTTTTATTTATTTGTTTATTTTTCCGGGGTTTTTTTTTTTTTTTTTGAACGAATCGATAAAATTTAAATGGATTGGAATGAGGTAAAAAATAGAACGACTCGGCACTCGCGTGAAAATTAGTTTCGGTTCTTGCATAATAACATATTGCAATTCATTGTGTGGTGCTGCGTGCACATTATCGCGAAACAGCCGGAAAATGCACGCATTATATGTGGCGGATGGCTGAAAAAAAATCTCTATCCGATCGCGTTTTGTTAACTTCTACTATAATTTGATACGTTATAATATTATATTTTTATTTAAAAAAATCTATATATATATATATATATATATATATATATATATATATATTATAATATATAAAATTATTAATTTTTTAATATAAAGTTTTAATTTTAATTATTGATGTTAAAAAAATATGATCTAATGAATAATATTTCAAACTTATATAATATTCTTTTCTTTTTTTGGGTTCTTTCTTGACCCCAAAGTTGAATGATTTATCAATCTGTCTTAACAGAAAATTGGAATGCTTGTAGGTCTATACAGACTAATAATATTTTGTCTTAAATTAATTATATAATATTAGTAAATTATATATTATTTATAATTAAAACACAATTTAATAAATATTAAATGAAATGATTTGGAATATTCAATTTGTCATGACATCAAGTGTTATTACAAAAAAAAATGCAACTATCAATTATTACACGTGACAATAGACTAATAGAATAATGTTTTTAGATGTATTCGTCTACTTTAAACAATGAATATAAAATGAAAGATTATACTTTAAAATATGAATATCGCTTTCATATATTCCTAAGGATGCAGGCAAGGATAATAATTAATAATATAATTATTAGTAAAGAAAACCTTGATATCTTTCACCGTCTGAAAAAATTAAACTTAATATAAATATCGTTTTTGATATTTTCAATATAAATTTGAGACATAAAAATTAATCGTCATTCTTATATATTGTATAATATATATTGATTAAAATTCACTCTCAGTCAAAGAATATTACGAAAATTAACCGACATGCAAATATATGCGATATAATAATAATAATAATAATCAAGAAAGTTATTAATCACGAAATTTCGTAGTAAATTCTTCGAAAATAAGGGTGTGCATGTGAACCACTTAAATAATTTTCCCATTAAAAAATCATCAAGCGGTCGATCAAAGTGACGTTTTTCGCGTTTCGAATTTAAAGAAGATTGATCTTTCTATTATAAATCAAATTTTTCTATCGAACGTACGAAATAAAAAAATATATTATATAAAAAAAAAACGATAGAAAATACACTGGATATTGCAATATTTCTTTCTAAAAATATAAAAATTTAATCAATAAAATATTTTATTATATAAAAATTAATAATAACCAAAAAAATTTTTGAAATATTATTGTATGCGTCAAAATTTTATATAAATTATTTTTTTCTAATAAAATATATATTTATATAATATAAAAAAATTTGCAAATGTATGGAGTGAAATTTTTCGAAATTAATTCGACATCGAATATTCATGCGACTTGAGATAATCTAACATTTTACTACATCGCAGCAGCCACGGTAACAAAATAAAAAAACGCCACACTTAAAATATATTTTAAATATTTATGCCTCGTGAATGTGTTTTAAAATATGCAAAACGAGTGTTTTTACGACGAGGGGGGGGGGAAAGCTATGCATATTCACATTTTTAAAATACCTTCAATTAATAGGCATACAAGTATATATTATTCTACCGCTGCCCGAAAAAATATTCTTTATTACGCATTTTTTTTTTCTAAAAAGTGTTGAGAAACTATGACCTACAGACAGCCTTGACTCTGCTCATTCTATTTAAATATTAAAAAAAAATTCAGATATAAATTACTGTTCATATATCATATATAATTATTATGTTACATTTTAAAATATAATAAAATATGAGCATATGTGAAATTCTTCAATATATAATAATATATATGAATGTTGTATATAAAATCGAAGATTCGATCTAATAAAATAATAAATCAACCCTTCAAAACCTTGAAAAGAGAGACCGCATAAGGCGATCGGTTGATGATACAGCCATTTCTAATATAAATTCATTTTTCATCAAGTCGAGCTTTCGCCGATTGAATTACGAAACGATAAATATTTAGAACGATTTATAAATTTGCATATATAATTCGATTTTTAAAATATACACTTTTATCTTACTTACTTATATATATATATATATATATATATATATATATATATATATATATATATATATATATATAAAAGGAGAACAAATTTGTAAAATGTCCCACTCTCTTGATCTACTAAAAACCATCTAAAAAAAAAAAAAGCTCGTTCCAAAGAAACGAAATAAAAGCCACAAACGAACTAAGTGCCCCCTCCCCCTCCTCCTCCTCCTCCTCGTCCCGCATCCGAAAACATTATTACATCGCACGTACGGCACCATTATTATTATTGGCGAATTCGAACGCCAAAATTGTATTTTATTTTATCGAATGCGCTCGAATAAAAGAGTCTGCGAAAGATCCGAGAGCCGATAATTTACGAGCGCATTTCGACGTGGAGCACCTACTCCATTTATTTTTTTTTTCAGACCTCTAAAATAAAATATTTTATTTTTGTATATATATATATATATATATATATATATATATATATATATATATATATATATTTGCCTTTCTCGATTCGGATAAAGTTTGCCAAGAATTCGCATATTGAACGGTTCGAGCCTTAACTGCAAATAACCACAGCACCGACATTATACTGATACACGCTCACAGTTTCGCATTAGCCAGTGGCTGAATATTGCCCGGAGGCTTCTGCCAAGTGTTCCTGTACCCAGGAAATGGCATAATAGTAATATGGTGGCGGGACTAAAATGGTATCGATGCGGTTGCAACACCATAGGGACAATTTGGCTGTAGGTCACAAGTACCGAAACCGCAACAGAAGCGATGCTCTTCTTATACATTGTTACAGGTATATGAATTCATATCGGTATCGGTAAATATAACGATTTCATAAATAAAAAAACATCCTATATAAATATTATTTTGAATTAATAAAAATTCTCTACATCAAGTTTTTTTTTTTTTTTTTTTTTGTTAGACGTTAATATTCTGAAGATTGTTGTTTAATCAATATCGTATATCGTATATATTGTATTGAAACCATAGATAAATTTAAATTTGTGAATGGATCTTTATGATATAAATTGTCGAAAAAATATATTTTAATTTTTAACTGAAAATTAAAGTGACGTCGAATGATTAAAAACTAATTACAAAGTTATCACAATATCTGTGATCACTGATTTTACATTTTTTTTTCATGTAGACATATATATATATATATATATATATATATATATATATATATGTATATTCTTTAATACTTAATATTTTCGTTAATTTATTATAATTTATTTTTCATACTAATATTATCTTTCGTAACGTGACCAACTTTTCTACAAATCAGTCACATCAATTTGAAATCTATCAAATGAGAATATTTTTCAAAAAGGAGGACACTTTTTAGAAGAGGACATAACTTAGAAAAATTCGATTATATATATATATATATATATATATATATATATATATATATATATATATATATATATATATATATATATATATATATGAAGCTTAACCGATTTTATTCAGAATATAATACGACACAGTAAATTACTTTTTACTTTCAACACTATTACATCGAAATTCTAAAAGATGACCTTGCGCCACACTAAAGTTACAATTTATAATGTAACTAGCGAAATTCCGATGTTAATTTGTGTTGAGAAATAACTCACCTGCGGTAGTTTCGGTTACGATCCGAGGCTAGTTTTCCACATCCCACCTCGACCGTCCCCCTAATATTGGGCGTTTTGCGTTCATTGTCATGTTTTCAACTGAAATATTCCGTCTGAAATTTTATACGGTGTGTACGCGAAACGTTAATTGTTTACGTTTTCGTCGATTCCGTTGTTTCGCGCATAACGTGGGTTGTTGGCCCTCGAGCAGCGGTCGGCAACCTTTATCATCTCGTCAAAGATGAAACGCAAATTATTAATAATCTTATATAACGATGATTTCTCCCCCCCCACCTCCCCCCCGTTGAATTTCGTATTTATATATTCGCATTTATATAGAAACGGACATAATGCTTTCGATCGTTATTATACGATATATTAATTCAAATGGCGCCATAAATACTATATAAACTAGAATATAAATTTTCATATAAATATCACATTATTATATTATTACTATATAAATCTGTATCGATTCTGTTAAATCTATTTATATACGGTCTACATATGTCATGAATAATTTATTCACATCATTTCATCTATTATATAAAAAAATCTGTCAATTTTTCTGATTTTTCATATAATTTTTGTTTTATATTAAAAATATTATTCTTTAAATATATATATATATATATATATATATATATATATATATATATATATATATATATATATATATATAGAATAAGTTACGTATATACCTGCATGTACGTATATTTGGTATATACTATATATATATATATATATATATATATATATATATATATATATACATGGCCTGCTTAAAAGTGGCTATTAACTCCGGTGCGGTTTAAACGTTTTTAAGTAAAATAACTATTCATTTGTTACTTTCACGTTAATGTGGGCAATACGCTACAGTCTTAATTGTACCCTATTTTATCTCATTTTAGATTAATTTCTGCAATTATCTGACTTTATTTCAACTATTTACTTATAAAAACCACTTTGAATTGCGCATTTAAACTATTAACCCTACTAAAAAAAATCTATGTTATTTAATATATATATATATACCATATATATATATATATATATATATATATATATATATATACCATATATATATATATATATATATATATATATATATATATATATATATACCATATATATATATATATATATATATATATATATATATATATATATATATATTAAATATTTAAATTTAATAATCATCTTAAATTATTTCTTATTATATAGATTATATATATTTACTACTTTTTAATTAATTATTATTGATATCTGTTATCAAAAAAAATCACATTATTTCAATATGTAGCAGACTAAAGAATAATATATATATTATTTATAAATCTTTCTGAGAAAGTTATATGTACAAAGATTGATCATAGAGCTGATGACTCGATCTTTATATAAATAAATCAGCGCCTTGATTATCAAAACTAGTTTAATTCTCATCATTTCATATAAAATATCATTACAAAAATATTATATAATTCAATTGACATCGGAATCAATTATAATTATATTAATATTCTACTTAAAATTAACGATTTGTCTTTTTAAATAAAAATTAAAACAATTTCATTTTCAATTTAAATATTTTCATATTATTAATATATATCATAAAAATCTACATAACTTCACTATAATTTAACATATATATATATATATATATATATATATATATATATATATATATATATATATATATATATATATAATTTTAATATAGATGCGTATTTTAACCCTTATTAAAACAATTTTTATAATGAAACTACCAATATTTAAGTTTCACGATTCCGCATAGTATATTCGATTACAACTGCTTAACTTTTTTACTCGGAAGCTCGCCACTCCGGCTAATTAAACGATTCCGACTTTTCGTAAAAAAAATAAAAGCGAATAAAATAATAATAATAATAATAATAATAATGATAATAATAATAAAACACAGAAAAGTTTTTTTTCTATTGAAAAAAAAAATATAGGAGCGAGGTCTCGGAAAAAATCGGTAATAAAAAAAACGAGAAAAAATAAAAGGAGCGAAAAAGAATTAAACGAAAACTTTTTAACTCGTTTCACAGGTACAACCTCAGCAGTACTGAGGCGACGTTCACAGTGATGCTGGAGCCAGATGTGACTTTCAGATTGGAAGTGTATGCGGCGAACGTCAAAGGCAGAAGCCCCCCGATCATATTATCCGGCGTTCGCATGAGAGATGCTGAAAAAAGGACAGGTACGTCTCTTGATTCCTTTACGGTGGTTATATATATATATATATTTTTATCAAAAATGCGGTTTCTGGAAGCTTTTCAATGATAGATGAAAAATCTAGAGGAAACGTTTACGTCGAATTTTGCTACCGTGATTTCAATGGTTTTTAATGTGATTAATTTTCAATATATATATATATATATATATATATATATATATATACATATTGATATACCATAGTTAAATTTATATATTATGATCGTTTTAAATGTATGAATGAATTGAAATATATGCATGAAATATTTTATCGATCGAATGTAAAATAAAATGAAACGTTGAAATTTGAATATATATATATATATATATATATATATATATATATATATATATATATATATATATGATATAATATCGCATAAATTAAAATTTTATATAAATCTAATTTTTTATATTATAATATTACATTGAAAATTTTCATTATTAATATATAAGACTTTCATGAATAGATTTATAAAAAAAAATATAATACTAAGATTAAAATAAATAAATCAATATTTATTTATATATAAATATACAATTTTGAAAAATAGTTTAAATTTGATCAAAACATGTATTCTTTTATATCGCCATTTTAACAATTGTTTTGTTGTGAATTATTCACGAAACGCTTTTAAATTTCTAATAAATACACGTCGATTTTTCTAGTAGTATAAAAATGAAACGTCATAAAATATATAGAATAAGTTATGACTTTCAATAATAAAACTTTTTATTATCAATTCATATATTTATATTTTTATTATTATCACATTAAACCATTATTCGTCATTCTTTTTATTTATTTTTTTATACATATTACATTATATAAAATTATTAAAATTTATGATAATTTTATAATCTTTGATGATTATATATAAATATATTTAACTTGATGAACTATTTTTTATATATACATATATATGTTTGGATGAATCTTGAAAAGACATGATATTTTCATGAAATTTGAATGCATTACTACATAAAAAAAAAACATCCTTCCAACATCTGAAAATTTTACATTTTTCAGGTTGATACGGAATATTTTACACCCCTTCGTCTCTAGGGGTAAATATCATCATATAACTACATTCTTAGACGATTTCGCATAACACAATAATACATATTTCAAAAGACTAGAGACGTACGTTGCTCGCGCGGCAGACGTTTCCAACTAACGAACCGCAAACCGACTTAACTTTTATTAATAAATTTTATTTTATTCAATGAAAAAAAAAAAAATATATATATATATAATAAAAATCTACGTCTTTTACAAAATGTTTCAATTTTATATATTTTTTTTTAAATTGCGAAATTTTCATATACCAGTTGAATACATCTGATCTACATTATGCACGGTTATATATGACTTTATACACACATTATACATAAGGGGTGGGCATATGTGATGAGACAAGTCTCTAGTTTCCAATAAAGTTTCGTGCATAAGACTTATACGAATTACGTGTACAGAAACGCGCTATGTGTAAATCATGAGACACTTTCGCACGTGCATTTTATCTCTTTCGAAATTTTCCGAACACGTGATACGGGCGTTACGCGCGCACACACGGACAAACTCACATCCTTAAATGTGTGAAATGGGCGGTGTGTGTCGATAATTTAGTTTAAATACGAACCGTTTTAAATGGGGGGGGGGGTAATTTCAACTTGAAATATCAATTTATTGATATTTATCAAAAAAAAATCTATGTATATCATGAAGTATTAATATTTTTTCTATACATTAAAAAAATATTAATAGAATTCTATGTAAATTTTTCCTTGTTTTTTTTTATTTTCGATTAAATTCAAAGCCTAATTATTATTTTTATAAACAAAAATAATTGCCTATTCTATATGTAAACAATAGATATAATGCGAATACATTTTATTTGCAATTATTTTTAACAATTGCGCACGTGACGAAAATAACTAGTATTATTATTATACTATATGCACAATCTTTTCGTCTATTTTTTTTACCTAGATATATATATATATATATATATATATATATATATATATATATATATATATATATATATACCAAGAAAATAAATCTGATACCATGACAACAAAGTAAAGCTTTTGAACATCTGAATTTCTTGTTACGATCTGTTGCATTATTTTCTTTTTCTCTTTTGTAATAAGCTTTATTTTAATCAGTAATATATATAAATATATATATATATATATATATATATATATATATATATATATATATATATATATATATAATAGAGAATCATAAATTTATATTTAATATCAAAACACTACATTATTACTATATTCATCCAATTAACTATTTAATATTAAAATATAAATATTCGGATTTAACGGCAAAAATATATATATATGTAATTATTAATTCGCCACAATAATAAACGCGCTTATAATAAATAATTCAGAAGAGTTTTGATCGCATAATTTTTGAACCGAACGCAGTGTCACATCAAGGTAAACCGCTACAGAATATATATTCGAATCATCACGAACGTCGCCCTCATAATAAAACTTTCCTAATTCAGCCTTTTCGATTTAATTCCCATAATTTTATTCGACTTTCGTATTCGTCTCCGTTTTCTACTTTAACCGTGGACTTTTCTCTATTTTAAAAGTACAGTTATTTTTTTTTTTTGGAAAGAGAAAGGAAAAAAAGAAAATAATCCGTTTAAAATTTTCAGAATTTTTTTTTCCAGTCTTTTCAGGGTATTGTTTAATTGTATCCATCGATGGAACACGAGCGAATCTTAATTAAAATACGGCGGCGTATTTCGTTTCGCATCAATTAACGTTGAAATTCTGCAAAAGGAACGTTTCCAGAATGTCAGTATAGTGTATTGTATAATATAAAAGTGCCACGGCAGACATTACATAAATATAAATATATGTATAGAGATGCCAATTTTAATATATCGTATCTTTACAAATAAAAAAAAAGTATATATATATATATAAATATTTATATAATCCAATTATATTTTTCTTCATCAAAATGTTCCAATTTTTAAAAAGGATACATCGTTCATAAAAATAAAATATATGATTATATTTATGATATTGATGATCATATATGTATATATATATATATTTTTTTTCCCACTACTAAAAATAAGTAAACAGACAACTTTCAACGTTTTCGCACACCGTACGAAAAATTCGCAACACTATTTTGCTACATTGTCACGACCCTTACAAATACACACACACATTTTTCGATATTGACATGAAAATAAATAATGATGAAAAAAAAAAAAAAAAAAATATATATATATATATATATATATATATATATATATATATATATATATATGCTGAAGTGCGGACGGTCGAAAAATGGCAAACTGTCATATTGGCACGATAAGAAAAGAAAACTGCGTCACCATCGAACCAAGAAAGCTATCTTTCCAAATGATCGTGAATCTCATTCACCTAACATATATATAAATATATATATATATATATATATATATATATATATATATATATATATAAGTATAGAGATCGATAGATAGATACACGATCCGACCATGTCTCGGTTTGCGATCCCTGACTAAGCAAAAAATGAAAAATAGTTTTCTAAAAAAAATGTTAAAAAAATCTTTGCCTTCTATACTGTGAAAAAAAAAATATAAAAAAAAGCCTATATACAGCGTGCGGCTCCGGCTTTATATTCTATGAGGCGAAAAGAATCGTGGACTCTCTTTTTCCACTCTTCGAGTTTATCTAGCCGATTATAAAAATATAAACGTTCCGGTATATAAAATTAAATGTCATATAAAATATTATTATTATTATTATATTATATTATATTATATTATATTATATTATATTATATTATATTATATTATATTATATTATATTATATTATATTACGGCTCAATAAAAAATTTCCGTCGATGAATTGTTATGGCTGAATTATAAACGTTGTACGCCTCTTTTTTTTTTTTTACTGTGGCGTGAATGAAAAATGATTTTTCACGCTTAATAATTTCGAGTGTTGTATATTGAAGCTAATTATTGTTGATATAATCGCGATAAAAATATATTAATTATCGTACTTCAAATAAGAAGCATTGAAAATCTTTTATTATTATTATGTTAAAAAATATATTTAAATAATTTATATACGATTTTTTTTTAATTTAAAATCAAAATTTTGATACTGAATATATCTATTTTCTTTCTGAATAAGAAAAATTCAATACGATTTCCTACAGAATTAAAAATAATTTATCTAGAATTACTAGAATGAAATTACCTTTAGAGAGCAATTGAAGCACTTGTCTCTTGTGGTAAGAAAAAAGCTCATGAAAACATTAATTAAAATGATAAATTAAATGAATCGTATATATAATTTATTAAAATTATATTGATGGTTTTTTATAATAATCGCGTATTACTCTAGAATTTAATTAACTTATTAAAATATAAATTTATAAAACAGTAACATTGCAGCTGTATTATAGAATATTATGATTGGTTTTACACAAAATTTAATTAATAATCCTTTCAGTTTTGAAATATTTATATTTATCAAATAATTTTTAAATTATATAATAGTTATATATAATAATTTTGAACAAATAGATATATTCTCATCGACATTCGTCTTAAAATATACGTAATTTTATATTTTAAAAAAATAAAATTATATTATTTTTAATAATTTATTATATAACTTGATATTTTAGCATGTACCATATGTAGTGTATACGTTAATAGCATAGAATTTCAACATCCGGTCTAAAACAGTCAAAAATAGTCAAAGCGCGTTCTCGCTAGTGTAAGTGCGTTATACGGTACATATATCGATTTGACCCTTTCGGTGCGATGAAAATTCCACGTATTCTCGTGATGGAGATAAAATACTTCATCGAGTAATGGCACCCCGGACAAACGACCCTCTCGCTTCGCATATACACCAATTCACCACCCCTGAACCCCTATCCAGAAAATATGTATATATATATATATGTGTGTGTGTGTACACATAGACACCTAGGGTCCGGGTCCATTCCTTTTGATCGCACGGTTCATTGTGCCTGCTAAATGCGACCTGCGTACCTGACGGGACGTTGGGTAAACCCAAGGTATAACCTTTCCAAGTGGCGAAATATATTTGAGAGGTTGAAGGAACAAGATGTCGGTACGTTCTCAAACTGTGGCGCGCGCCCAGCGCAAATTATGCTTAATTCAAGTGGACCGTTCTGAGAATAAATAAACCCCTTGTTAGCACGCTCGCTGCTTGCCATCCACTCAGATTCCGCTAGTTTATTTATTTATTTGTTTGTTTCGTACTTATTATTGTTTGTTATGCTGAACGCGTTTCAGTCTGAATGTTTTACAATATATAGATTTTGACGAGATTTATATAATATTCTTGTAGCGGTTTCCCGTTATCGAAATATTCACAGGCTAAAACTAAATTTATTTCATCGAATCTATTGTACTTCGGAACGTCGATTAAATCTAACTATTTATTTTAGTTTTTGACACGTAATAAATTTCATAATAAAAATGGCGATAAATCCCGTTGAAAATCCACGACTAAAAGCGGCCAGTCATTAACGCGGTCAAAAAGAAAAGGAAATACACAAGAAAAAAAGAAAAAAGAAAAGGAAACGAAAAGGGCCCGTGAAAAATACAAGATAGATTTTCCTTTCGTGAAAGACTAATGTTTTCTTATATAGAACTTCTCACTTAACCTATTCATTGCCAATGGTAGACGTAGTGGCAATTTTAACCATTCACTTGCCGAATGATGTAAATGCGTAGCCTTAAAACACTTTTTTTAGTATTTTTATCTTTATAATTATCATCAAATATACAAAAACTGAAATCATAATTACATATAAAATAAACTTTTATCAATATGTCGCTTCGTTATATAACAGATTTTTCAATATTATAAAAATTTAATACAATAAAATTAATCGAATGCTATCGGTATTAAAAATAATATTTTTATTTCACATTAAAGTTGGAGAATCATAGGCGACATATAGCAAAAAAACGCAACGTATCTTTTTGGCAAATGACGCATATTTTTCCGATAGTTTGGATAGTATTAGGTTGAACTTGATGGAAATCGTTGGATATCCAATATAGAAATATATTGAAAAATACCTTAAAATCGTCGACATCCGCAATTTCCCAAACTTGCTATTATATACATTTTCGATTTAATGAATATTTAACATTGAACGGTAGCAAATGGAAAGAAAAGAGTGAAAGTGAGAGAGATAGAGAAAAAGCTACCCCTAAACACAACCAAAAAAAAAATAGAATAATATATATATTTTTCAATAAATTATTCGTGACTGTAAATGGCATTGTGTATATAATGTATTATATATATTTTTTGTATTTATATATATATATATATATATATATATATATATATAAATATATATATATATATATATAAATGTGTGTGTGTGTACTATATTAACTTGCATTTACATAATCAAAGTCACGCACTCAACATACAAACGCACAAACACACGCAAATAATAATATATATTATATATAGAAAGGAAGAAATGTTAAAAAAGCAAGGTAATTTCTTTAATCAAATTATATGACAAACGTCTAGAATATCAATCATATTTTTTTTTCTATTCAGACATTCGTGACAACCATAAGTCATCCGCTTTACACACTAATCCCATTTAGTTTACTTTTATTTCATATTAAATATATATATATATATATATATATATATATATATAAATTTATATAAAATAGTATATTTAATTTAAAAACAATTTTTATTCAAATTTGATTAAAAATAAAAATATTATATATTTTATGTAACATGATATTATATATCTAAAATGGGTCAAGATTTACCAAGCTACAATATAATTTATTTAGGGGTTGTAAAAGTATCAAATCATTATTTAAATTTTAAAAAATGCTATTTTCATATATAACTCTTCGTATATAGTATATCATCCGTTTTTATCAACCCTGATTATATATGTAATACTCACGCAATATCAATTTTAAGATTAATATTATATTTATCAACAATTAATCACGTTGTTAATTATATGATATAAATAAAAATAAATTCATTATAATTATATATTATAGTATATATATATATATATATAATTTAAAATATTGTTTATTATTATAAAAAAAATTGTATATTATAAATTATAAAACATATATAAACAACAGAAGTAAAATTCTACGAAAAACATTGACCGTTCTGCAGTTGTTATTTTTGAATTCAATTCGTGTGCAGCTTTCTCACAAAACAAACCGTCGTGCACTTGTGCCGTTTGTCCACCAACTATTCATTTTGTTGATAACATAACGATTAAAAGGCACTTACCGCTTTGTACGTATAAATATGTATACAGAAAGTGTATATTTATTTAATGTAGCAAGCTTTGAACAGACCAGGTCTACGGTCGTTCTGCGTGTATTGGAGCGTAATTTAATTTAAGAGTTTTAACCGTTCATCCGGAAAAACGTTGTCATCGACTATATAAATACACACACATATATATATATATATTATATATATATATATATATATATATATATATATACATTTTCTCGATATAAGGAAATGTATAGAAAATAGCAAAACAGGGCTGCGATACAAACGATTGCGGCTATTGATAAAAATTCTTAGAATTTTTGATAAATATGCAATACGATTTATACAATATTTATCAATTTTATATAAGTCTGAAAAAATAACTATTATATAAAAACTACTTTTAATGTAAATGAAATGATTATAGCAATGAAAGGGTTTGCTATATTTGTAATGATTTTCATCAAACGATTTTAATGATTTGTTCTTCAGATAGATTAATTAATATTGTATTCGTTAAAAAATATATAATACAATAAATTAAGTTTAATTGTATTATAAATAATTATATATATATATATATATATATATATATATATATATATATAGAAAAAATATTTTTTTTGCTCTAAAAATTTAAAATCCTAATTCATGATCAATTTTTTTTCAATACGTAAAAATTCCAAACCGCGAGAAAAATATTTAAACCTTCTACAGTATTCTCAAAATGGCCTTTTCGATTTAAATATGTATAAAATTTAAATTTCGGTTCGCCCATTTGACAGCCCTAAAGAGAAAAAAGTAAATTTACCTTTAAAAAAAAATACATAATAGGCACTTCAACGGAATGGAATGGATGAAGAAGAGCGATCAAATTTACCTATTTTCGCGAAAAAAAAATTGGTTATTCGACGAAAACGATAATTTTTTTACATTATAATAACAGCGCAGAGAAGCGTAAAAACTATGGGATAAAACCGGGATGACGACGCGAAGAATAAAAAAAAATTATATATATATATATATATATATATATAAGAAAATTCCGTGTAAAGTCTACGTAACAGTTTGCCCATTTAACAAGTGCCATGGGAGATTTTAAATAAGAATAAGGAATATAGAGCTTTATATTTCAATTTTAAATTTAAATTTAACAGACGCTTAGGGGTGAAAGGGGGGAGCAAGAAGAGAGCGGAAGGGAGGAGTGGCTTAAAATGGCGCGTTATGACGCCATTTTATAACGGCGTTAATATGCCCGAACGGCCTACCGTTAAGCATTAACGATAAGCGTGCCCGTTTATTTATCTCTGATTTAACGCTTAATAATAAAATATAATAAATATTTTCCGCCCCCCTCATCTACCCCTCGCTTTTCCGGATCCGCCACACCCTCCACCCCACCCCCACCCCCCGTTTTTCGTCTGTCGTCCTGCGAAATATTTCGACGTTTAACGGTGCCGCGTCGTTATTTAACGGTACATAATCGGTTAAATTTAACGCTTCGTCATACGGTTAATTAGCGGAAATTATCGATTAATTAATCGCCGTCTGCGGAGGTCGACTTTAAAGATTTCAATCTTTCGACTGTGAACGTGTTTTATTATTATAGTGCGAAACTTTAATTATATAATTATCGATATAATTGGAATAATTTGATTTTATTTAAATAAAATATTAATTATATATATTTATATATGAGATTTTAATCAAATTATGCAATATTTTACGGCGTTCGTTTTATGTAGAAATATAAAAATATTAATTTAATGTTAATTAACACGTCTAATAGTAAGTCTAAAACTGAACGATTATCAGGTGCGGTCAATATAACGAAATATAAATGAACCGTTAAAATTTATTTTCAATAATATTAATTATATCCGATTATTTCTTAGTAAAATAAAATAAAAAGACTCGCCTTAATAAGAGAATCGATCCGTAGATAACGACACGAAAAGCGCGAAACTCGTATTAAATTCAACTCCATATCTAATTCAATAATACATTTATGACGTATTAAATATTTGCGAGTGGAAACTAGAAACTTTATCGGGAAAATTTAAAGTTAGTCGCCGAAAGGAAAACGAAGGAATGTTAGTTTTGTAACGTTATCGAGTTACGGCGTTCGAATAACACGCTTAAAATTCATCAGGCGTACTTCGACAGCAGGAGGAGGGAACGAGAGGGGGGCGGGTTAAAAGAAGGTAATATGGGAAAGGGGGGGGGAGAGAAGTACGTGTGTGCAACGCACATGTACACACATACGAGTTATAATTTTATGTAACGTGTAAAATTCGCATACGTCAATGTTTGTCGTCGACGGGACTAGATTATGAATTCATAATGTGATCTTGTTATATATTCAAGGCGAACATGTGCGTTCTTTTCAATGTTTTGCGTACGCATCAAAAGAAATTAAGGGACTCGCGGAACGAATTTGCATCTTAATTCGTAATTTTCTGCGGCGTCGTAAACAATTTCGAAATTCAATTACGCACGAAATTATTCTTATTTCGTGATTAAGGAGGCGTCTCGTTTGATTGGACCTGTCGGTTGTGTGGTATGAGCCGAATACGCACGCGCACACAGGCTGTTTAAATTTAGAACTATATATATATATATATATATATATATATATATATATATATATATATATATATATGTATATATATTGAAAATTATTTCATATTGACTTATTATTATCCCCTAAAAATCTCAGTTATTCAATTTGGTGGTTCGCCGTTGCCTTCCATATTATAATGCTGAAGGATTTTGATGGATGATATTCATAACTTATAAATTTCAATCTATTTTTGATATTTAAAAAACAATTGTGAGATGTTTTCAAATATTTAAAAAAAGATGACTTTCGTTATTCGTCATCAAAAAATATATATATAAAATGATAATTCAAATATCTAAGAAAAAAAACATAGATTTCTATTAGAAATCGTTAAATTAAGATAAATATTTTTTTCAAATTTAATATTTTTATCATGATATTATACGATCTTTTAATTTTTAATATGTAGCATAAATTCGAATAATGTATATCATGATATCTCTAATCTTCAAAACTTTTTCATAAAATATATTATATAATATAAATTTTCGCTTGCAACTGTATCGTCTTGAACTTACAAAATTAACATATAAATGACACTTTAAGATTTAATCTTCTACAAAAAAAAAAAAAAAAAAAACGTTCAACTTATTTAACCACCTCATTTTTTATATAAAATTTTCAATTGTATAATTTAACTTTCAGATATCTAGTGATAAAATTTACAATTCAATTTAAATATATTTAGATTATCCAATAAAAGTTTATGAATTTGGATACTTTGATTGATTGTGTATTATTCTAGTAAAATACAGATTTATATATGTATTTATATATAAAGGTTGTTATATTTTTCATGAGAATACAATAGTTTTGATGTACGCGAACCGATATTTAACCGCAAAATTACAGTATAAAAACATCCATGAATTTAAAACGAGCATAAAATTTATTCGCTGTTTCGCAACGCGGCAACGGATAAAAGGGGGTTGAAAACCGTGACTCTGAGAAAAGATGAAAAAAATACACATACACACACACACACACACATACAAAAAAATAACACAATAATAATACGCGAAATTACGAAAATAATAAATGAATAAATAAACGAAACGGGCGTTGAAGGGAGGGTTAGTATGCAAGTCCGCGTTTTGAAATATGCAATAAAAAGCTCTCGGCGCGAAAACGGACAGCATTATTTAGCGTATTATTTAAAGGAAAGTTTCATTTGCGCTAATGTAAATGAAAAATGTTTTCGCAGTTCATTATCATTTATCTTCGGATAATATAATCAGCGGAATGTATAATAGTGGCGCCCGGGAGGCTCTCTGTGGTTTATGGCGTCTGAAAGAGCTTTCAGCACTCAAAAACCTAGTCAAATATTCATAACTAACCTTGTTTAAATTGTGCACCCTCCCGCGCTAGCAGCCGTCCCCCACATCTCCCCCTTTTCATCCCCCGTTCGCGCAACGTTTGTGCGTATCAACGTATGTATTATATTTACATTTTACTTGTGAGCTCATTATGTATTGCCTCCCCTCCCCCACCTTATTTACATTTTACTACATTATTTGACGTTAATATTTAATATTAGAAATGTGCGCGACCGATATGCACCCTAATGACTCGGCGAATGTGGAAATATCATTAATTAAATAAATCTATTGATTTCAATGTTGAAATTTCTAAATATTTTTGATTTTACATTGTTTTAAAATTCTTAATATATCTTTCTCAATGAATTTCTTGTTCAAAAACTATGACAATTCATTGTAAATAAATAATTTATAAAATTGAAATTAAAAACATATCTATCCTATTGAGTTAAAATAATGTCTTTCGGTTTCTGAAATGTTAAACTATTATTTTTATCGAATTGAATCATCAGATTTAGTTATACTTCAATATGAAGATTGAAGTTTAGTTGTACTTAGTTCATATTTTAATGAAGTATTTATATATAAGTATTGTAATAAAAATTGCAACCCATCCATAATTTGACTAAAAATATATTATTTTTAAACTGAAAATTCACACATTAAATGTTCATTTTTTTGCAATTTTTATAATTACAATTAAGAATAAACATAGAATTATTATTTTAAGTTATAACTTTTATTCGTTCAAGAATTTTCATATATTTTATTTACATTCAACAAAATTTCTCAATTATATATATATATATATATATATATATATATATATATATATATATATATGTATATCGATTAAAACTAAATATTCCAAAATATGATAAGATATGGAAAAATTTCGAATATAGGTCAATTTTAGATATAGGATATTACACAATATATTCAGGTATACCGGTACATGCATAATTCCAGAACAACGAACGCCGAAGAAATTATTATGAAACGACACGTAAAAGTTTATGGCCCAGTTTTCCCAGTTGAACCGCTCTCGCAGAGGACCACTCGGCGATGGTTTGGGGCCATTCGAACGTGGGATGAGCCACTTTTCCGAGACCCGGGAGTACGACCGGGTGGGATTGTTCGTAGACAATCTCTGTAATCGACCGGTTTATTTAGTCGCGGCTTCGGGACATTTTAACAGATTTAAGTCGATATTTATGCGGCCCGTCTGGGTGGGGGAGTGTTTGTCGACTGGTTTCTAAGGGGGAGAGAGAGAAAGAGGATGCAGATTTGGGGGATGAGACGGTCGTAATGAGTTATTGGCTAGGATTAGGCTTCGGGTGCCGCAGACCGCTCGTTTTATGGCCACAAGTGATTGTAACTTGTAATCCGCAGCTTGGGTACTTCCACTACTATTACCGTCTCGGCCGATGGCTTAGTGAAACGGTTAAGTTTTAAACTGTCGAATCCCGAAATCTATACTTATACAGTGAACTTTATATAGTGTGCTGTGCAGTTTTGGACACATTTTCGGACTATTTTCTGCGTACAAAACGGAAAAACTTCTATTTCTATGGATTTTCGCGTCTCACTTTGATATGAATAATGCAATAACTTAAAACTTCATTTCTGAACAATTTTTATATATAAATAATAATATTTTTTTTATTCAAATTTAATTTTATTAATTTCATTCTAATATTAATTTTGATATAATTTTTAAATTCATTATTGCATTATATAATGATTATTATGACTCGTGTTACTATTTCTCACGAACTGATTCAATAGATATATAATTTTTAATTAAATAAAAATTTATTTTATATAAAATTTCAATATAAAACATTTCTATTTATATATAAAAATTAAATACTTTCTCATAATAAAATTTCGTTTAATTTCAAGTACAGAGCTAACGTAATTTACTATTAAAGAAAGGGTAAATGTATAAATTAAAGTGGACCGTAATTATAATTATCTTTATACGAGCGTACAATAATAAAAACGTATAGATTGTAGTTTCAAGTTAATTGTCATTCGATATAGAGTATATAATGGTCGACTTCAACTTTGTACGTCACGATTCTTCAAAGGGACAAGCAAATAGGTTCGGATACCCATCGACCACATTGTCAAAGGGATGAGACTATAGAGGAAAAGGAAAGAAGAAAAAAAAAGAGGGGGACACTTTATAACCGGATTCGAATCCCGACCTCACAAGCCGTATTCTTAATTATTCGGTGTGAGTCGAGGGGCGGTCGGAAATCTTCCCGATCGCAGACCCCAACGGGTGGCAATTGACCCCGACTCCGTCCAGAAACAGCCACAATGGAGGCCGAAACCGATTTCGGCGATTGGGATCTTTAGAATTGGCTCCGGGTGTAATCTGGCAATTTACGCGGTGCCATCGCGAGATAAAGTCGCGTCCCGCATTGTCAACTCTAACCGCCGTCTCCCCCATCGGAGGACACCCCAAACTCCGATTCGACGAAAGGGCCTCGCACTTTGTCCAAAGAGAGTAAAAAAAAAAAAGCTACCGACCTTTATTTTCTTTCGTTTGCTTTGTCCGCATCGTTCATTTCCCCCTTTTTCTTTATTTGGTTTCCCTTTTTCTCGGCCCGGTCTTATTTCTTTTTCATTTTTTTTTCTTCTTTTTCTTTTTCTTCCTCATCTTCTTGCTCGCCCGGTTAGCACACGCCCGGTTGATGATCGACGAAGGTGCTAGTAATTTGCACCCAAGGTACCCCTTTTCTTGGCTTATATAGCGTTTCCTCTATCATTTATATTCATGGTTTGAAATCTCAATCACCTTGGAAAAATATAACTCTTTCAGATTTACTCGAAATATTATTAAATAATATTCAAAAATACTATAAATTTAAACATGAAAAATATTTTGAAATCAAAATCAATTTATTTCCTTCTATATAAATTTATACATAATATATATAAATTTATAAAACGTTGAAATATTTCCATTATTTCTTGTAAAGTATATCTATATCATTTTAATTTAAATATTAACATTAGAACTAATCGGAATATAATATAATTAACTATAGTTATTTTTAATTACTTTATCTGAAATAATCCTTGTAAAATATCATTTATTTCAAATATTCCAAAATCTATCTTGACTTAGAATTGAATTTCAAATTCCATAATCAATTATCAGATTCGTTTTATTGCAATGACTATGAAATAAATGTTTATACAAGTATTTATAATTTTCAATATTACTTTTCAAAGTATGGTATAAATAAATTGTGTAATAGAAAAATCACATGCATAAAGTATATATTTAAAGAGTTTTCTTTAAATTAATATTAAATATCATGAGCAATTCGAAAGTCGAATGCAGTTGAACACGAATGAAAAAATTTTGTATTTTCAATATGGTTATTTTCCGAAATAAAAACAACATTATTCAGAAGTATTTGAATAAACGATTTTCAAATTGCTGAAAGTCACGAAAACAATTTTTAAACGATTTCAACGGTCGATTCGCATTTTTTTTTTGCTGAATGATATAAAAATGTATCTTCTATTTGAATACGAAACGTTTATTTATCGATTTCAAAAAAAAAAAAAAACATGGAATCAATTTATCTCAATTTAAACAAATTTCAAGATTCGCTGTATTTAAAACATACATCAATTCTGCTTATATATTGTTAAAAATTACAATTTTTAATATTTTAAAAACTAAGAAAATGCTAAAAATCTAAATCAAATCTGATTGGTTAAAATTTTCCAACCCCATACAAAAAATATGGGGTTTGAAAATTGTGTTTTAAATGAGTTTATAACTTAATAAACATTAATGGATGAATTTGAAAAATTAAAAATTTTCTTTTTTTCTTATCTTTGTCTTCACTTATTACTAATATAAACTGTAATTCTGTCAAAGTAGTTTTTCATCATCATTTTTATCCTAATGCTATTTTTAATATATTTTCTTCATTTCAAAAAAGCGCAATATTTCTAATAATAGCAAATTATATGATGAATAAAAATTTGACAATTATCATATACGACGAAAGCTTTTATAAAATAATGCATTCAATATTTTTAACATTAATACATATATATATATATATATATATATATATATATATATATATATATATATATATATATATATATAACTTTATATGTTGTTCAGAATCGATAAGCGAAATAGCATCATCGATTTTTTTATTACTTTTTAACGAATTTTCCCAATGTATAAACGGATTTTCGTCGTGCATAAAAGGTGAAAAGCGTCAAGAAAAAAAACGATATATGGAAAGACCTAGAACGGGGGAGGATTACTCCCTTTTTTTCCCTCATCCCCTAACTTTGGAGCCGAGTTTAGCTACGGAGCCAACCTATAGGTTGGTAAACTTCTTAAGTCTCGAGGTATTAAAGTGGAAAGAAGAAGTTGAACCTGAGAAAGATTTAGCACATCGAGTGTATGTTTTCGCACATACTTTACACCGACTGGAAAATTTCAGCGTCGATGAAAATCCAAAAATAATTCCCCGATAATAATAACGATATCCGACGTTCACTTTGCTCTATTTAAAATACGCAAGCGGGATAATTTATTTATTTTGTTTTCACGAAAATAAATCAAATAAATGTCTGGTAAATTATATATACGAAACGGGACCGTCTGGAATTACTTAGCATAGATTATCATAAATTACCGATGAGTTGGTGTACTGGCTGCTGCTGTTTTTTTTTCTACCTTCCTCCGACCGTCCTCCCTCGACCGTCCCCCCAGCCTACGTTTGAACCGTTCCGAAAAAAATATTAACTATCCATAAAAAAGCTACCATCTGTCCACGAATACGGTAAGGAAAAATTAATGACTTCCCTTTTCCGCATAAACATATATAAAATATATTATGAAAAAAAAAGGCTGTGACAAGCGGTGAAATGTGGCCGAAACGATCGGAATATGAGAGAGATCCAGGAATGAAATCTGAATGAAAATATTATTATACGGGGCAGTCGGGGGTCAAAGGGCAGAATTTACATAATTCGTTGACATGTATAAAATATTATAAAATATTTGTTCGAATATATATATATATATATATATATATATATATATATATATATATATATATATATATAATTTATAAATCTTGATAGCTTTTTTTTTAGTTTTCGCGATAATTTAAAATATTGCATTATATTTTAAATTAAATTTGTGTTCTCTTAACGAAAAGGCAATAAAGAAATGTAAATAAATAAAAAATAAATAGGATAAAATGAAAATATAATTTTTTATATATATATGAATTCAAAATCTGCTGTACATTAAATATGCGTCACGTAATATCGAAATATTCCTGTAAAAAATTGCAAACAAATATTTTAATTTCATTATTTTATTCAAAAATATATAATTTAAATCAAATTAATATTATTCGAATTTAGTATGGAATAAATTTTAATACCGAATAATCTCAAAACGAATTATAAAAAAAAATTATCGTTTTACGTAGAATTAAATTTTATATGTTTAATGAAACAAAATATTTTATGATTAATAATATATATATATTTGAGAATTTAACTATTATTTCCTTGATTATTTTGAATGATTAATAATATGTGTTAAATAAAATATTGTCTTTCTAATTTCAAAATCGAGTCGACAAATATATTTTATATGAAAACAACTAAATGTTTTTTTTTTTCATATAAATATCTTTCTAAATAAAATAATATTATAAATATCAATTTATAAAATAAATAATATGAATCATATTTCTTTTCGCCTATATTTAGATAGACAAATTTAACCACGCGTGTCATAATATTACAACATAATATAATAATTTATTTTCATCTTAACCGATATATGAAATTGATACTTTTTCGTCAACATTGTTTTTTTTTTTCACACAATCGACTAA
Organism: Leptonema lineaticorne; assembly: GCA_024500535.1. Lineage (NCBI taxonomy): Eukaryota > Metazoa > Arthropoda > Insecta > Trichoptera > Hydropsychidae > Leptonema > Leptonema lineaticorne. The sequence continues at coordinate 7,058,295 of JANIJI010000001.1, forward strand.
AATAAATATTGATCGACATCGTATAAAAATAAAAATTATTTCGCCTCGCCTAATTTAACGAATATGTCGATTATATATAGCGCAAAGTCGTGGCCGGTTGAACTCGTGACCGTAATTCTAACTCGTCCATTAAACGAGCGCCAGTTTTTGATCTGGCCTGTAAATTGGCCAGACAATGATACACGAGAGGGTACCACGGTCAGAAAATAGAGGCCCTCTCGCGCGCTTCGCTATCCACTCTCTGTGTTTCTTTCCCTGTCGTGTGGCATGCAAAGCGGCCGTGATTTATCGAGTCGAGCCGGCCAGATAATAGTTTTGTGACACTTGGTAATTTGTCCCAGAGTCCCCCATAGAACGAAATTGGAGTGCGAGAGATTGAGACCCCCGCTTCGGGAGATTGAGATACCCCGTTCTCCCCCTTGGCGTGGGGATCGAGCGCGCTTTTATCAATTTGCAACTTCTTCTGCGACGGACCCAGAATAGGCCAGAGGAACCTCCCCTCCCCCCTCCATTTTCCTGGACGTCTCTCCCGGTCGTGTCCGATTGATTTATGCTCTTCTCCTTTCGGAAAAACGTCGAAATTCTGACCCCTATTTCTATGTATTACCCTTTTCTTTTTTCTCTTCTTTCACCTTTGCAAAGAAACTGTTTCTATTACGTATTTTTGCCTATCCTCATATCTACTGCATACTGCTACTATTACTATATTTCAAATTATTTCCACATTTTAACCATCAATTTTCCTTCAAAAAAAAATCAGCCTTCTACACACCAAATTACAATATATTAATGAGATATTATATATTAATTTTCATAAAAAAAATAAAAATATAAAAGTAATATTTAATACCTTTCAGAATCACTACATTGTTTAATTAAAATAGTTTTTTTTTACATAAAATTGTATTTTTACAGCGAATAACTAATTTTATTATTCTTCACAAAATAATAGACCTTAAAATTATTCTAGATGAGTGAAACTATTTCCTTAATTAAATTCATCTCAAAAGTTTAAATTAAATCAAGTTTAATTAAAACACAACATAAACTTTCTCCCTGCTATTCTTAATCACAATATCATATTTTTATTCTAAATTTTCAAAATCATTTCATATTATTTTAAAAAATATTTTTATGATCTCAAAATTATATACATATTTTTATTTATTGAATAATTTTTATTTAGATGTTATTTTCCTTTCTAAAATTTGTAAAAACTTTAAACAATCATATAAATAAAATTATATAACAATAGTAGAAAAGTTTGCGAAACGCTGGTATACATTATCTGGCTTCATATTTTAACGATTATCCTTATTACGATATTGCAGTGCATCTGACGCCATTATCGATTAAATCAACGCATTATAAATTAATCCCTTCTAATCTCGCACTAAAATATATTGCACATAGAAGCTTTAAGCTTATTATTTAAAATATATCATATTTATATGAAATAGAAGCTATAAATTTCATTATTACGATATAAAAATTTCAATTGAACTAATTATTTTGTTCTTATAAAAATAATAAAATATCTTTTTACAATATTTCAATCGTAATCCCGTAATTAAATTATTATTTTAATATTCAAATTTATAATTTATTTTTAAGAGCTTAGAAATAAAATAACAGAAAAAAATGACATAATTCATGTTTTGTATATATAAAATATAACACATTTCCAAATTGTTATTTTAGTATGAACATTTCGCTTTTGATATTTTGGATATTCCTTACATTATTTTAAAATAAAATCATAATATCACTATAAAAGTTGTTAAGTATTAGCTTTAAGCTTTTGACGTTGACAGAGCTTTTTGAATATAAAACATCGGTATTCTCAGAAATTTTCGAATTTTCTTTTAATTAGCTCGTTTTAAAGTAGGCTTTTATTTTACATAAAATCCTAAAGATTCATTATGTAAAATGTTTCGTATTTATTTATTCACAAAATTATATATTATATAAAATATAACTTTAAATGAATAATACATAACTCACTTTTATAGTAAATTATTTTTTAATTAATTTAAATTGATTAAAATTTAGAGATTTTTAATAGTTTAATCTTGTGAAATATTTATCAAATTTTGAATTATGTTTTTAATATATAAAATCATATTTTTATTTCTAAAAGAGGACTCAAATTATATACGAACAGTCATAAATTAATTCTCACATTCAATATAAAAAATTCTAACGACGTTATATAATTATAAAATCTTATTTAATTGACTATTTTAATTTAATTCTCTTCAGAGACATTTGTATGTGCATTTAATGTTATAGAATCAAGTCTAATTTCAGCAATGCAGGCGTTGAAAGGGAATATGGCTTTTCGCTTCCCTGATTCCACCAAAAGTCCCCATATACGTTTAAATATATCCAGATATCCACATACAAATGTATATGCGAGCATAGAAAGATGTATATATATTACTCTGAAAACCACCGAAGGCTTTTGTTCTCCAACACGGAGAGCTTTTATTAATAATATCTGAATAATCTAAGGACAAAAGCATTGTCTGGCTTCGCAAAAGATTTGTCCTGCAAACGAAGACTGCATCGAATGCATTCAAGTCTACCGAGTCTTTTATCTTTCACATATTTTCACTGATGCAGTTGAAAACAGTATTATTTATAAAGTAACGTTATCGTATAAAAAATATACTATATAATACAATACTGAATAAAATTATTCACAATATAAAACATCGTTTCGTTATTTTATCATCTAATATTACATCATTTTTTTTTAAAATAAGATACAAACACAATATTTATAATAATCCAATCTGAAAATAATTATGAAAATAAATATACTAGCGCGAAGTCGAGTCGGTTAATTTTTTCGATTCGCTAATTCAATAAGTCGATACGCGTAAACTTACAAAGGACTTTTCGCGCGTCTACCGCTTTTCCTACGCACGACAAATAAAACACGAACGTAAGGGAAGAGGGTGTGAGGCGCGGAGGGGCAGTGGGTGTGAAGGAAATCCTTAAGGGTTTTCCCTTTTTGTTTTCCGAGTTTGTCGTGCGTGTGACAAAACGGGCGCGAAATTAGTGCGAGAATTTGAGATCGCGGCGAAAACTCGGATTAACGAAAACGGGGACTTATTGACGCCACCAAATGAACTCGACTCACATAAGTCCCTTTAATTAAACGAACACGCACATATTGGACTCATATATTGTATATATATATATATATATATATATATATATATATATATATATATATATATATATATATATATATATATATATATGAATATATATATAAATATATATGAATATATATATATATATATATATGAATATATATATAAATATATATGAATATATATATATATATATATATATATATATATATATATATATATATAGGCATTTTGTCGTTTATATGGTTGTATACGGCGGTCTTATTATAGCGTATAAACGTGTACTTGCTACCTGTAAACGTACACAATTGCGGTCCGTAGATACTGCTTAGTAAACATCATAATATGTACTTAGAGCACCGAAATGGATAATTCGAATTGATTAGTACCAATTGGTCGTAATTTGAGATTATTCATTATATAAATAAAAGTGAATCTAATGTGCTACGATTATATAAATTTGTAATGCGGTTCGATATTATTTTATTTCGGAATATTTTAATGATATTCTCGAATTACAATTGTTTTTTTTTTTATATATACATATTTAATAGAATCATAATTTGATTGAGTACGAAATAAAAAGTATAAAATATTGTATTTTGACATATTTTTCGATACACATAGTAAATTTTGAATAAATCATTCTGGTAGAAAATTGAAAAATATTTGATTGTCATTATATACTTTTAGATATTGCTCGTAGAATATATTAAGATGATAGAAGAGTTCTTTTTTTTTTAATCAGAAAAAAATATAAAATTCATTACTAATATAGAAAAATGTGAAATATTAAGAATAATCACTAAAATTGAAATTTGTGGTTGAAATCAAGAAAAATGAATTTTGTACAAAATCAGTTGTAATTCGACTCATTGATAATAAAAAATATCAATTGGCGATTTTTATAATATATTTTCAATGTTTGACAAGCACTGTATTTTTTTTTAATAATCATGTTTTTTTTTACATAACATCCTATATATGAAAATATTCAGCTTCGCGAACACACACACACACACACACATCGAATAATAAATAATTCGACGAAGCGAAAACCGCGGGCGGATCGTTGACACGAATCTCATAACGCTTCAAAAATTACCGCTTAAACAAATATCGGTTATAAATACGCGAAACAAAAATTTTCCATACGCATTTAAAATATACCACGCATAAAGGTTTATATATTTTAAAATAAATGGCGAAAAAAAAAATAGGATACTTTCCGTTTATTTCGCGGCAAAATTGAAATTCAGCTGCGAAACAGCAACAAAGAAACCGAAGACGCGTCCCCCTATTATTTTTTGTTTCATTTTTGCGAATCTTTCATTTATTGTTATGCCATTTTATTTTTTCAAAAAAAATGTATATATATATATATATATATATATATATATATATAATTTTATTCTGCGATTACTTTTCGTACCTTCGTCATGTGTGACAAACGCCTATATTTTTGCGGTCATCTGTTATCATTTTCTGGGACACCTCACGTTCGAAATTTACGTTTTGTTTCCATACATCATCATTTTCGAAATACCCTTTGGAATTTTATTTTCGAATAAAATTTAACTTGAATAAAATATTGCCGCCGCTCGTTTTTATTTTTTATTCGTCGCCATATTTGTTATACACGAATATATATTATATATAATATTTTTGTCGTCGACTTTTTATTTCCGCTTTCTTCTCCTTTTTTTATTTTTTTAATATACGTAATACGGGGTTGTTTTTCGATTTTGTTTCTTCGTTCACAACATATGGAAATGCGGCTTTATATTTAGGAACTGATGACGCTATCTAATACAATAATAAGAATATTCAATTTGTATATTTAAATCAGCTCTATAGACTCGCATTTATTTTTTAAATAAATTCCACATTTAATCTAAACTAATCTATACAAACTTCTAAATTTACTTTATATATTATTTATATAAAAATATTGAAAAAATATAATTAAACATGAGCATTACACGTAATTATTATAAAAAAAAAATGAGCAAATAATCAGTTTGTAATATATTGATCATTTTCCCATTATATTATTATAAATAAACTCATGTTCAATATATTTACTTTATATTATTTTTGCAATATTTACCGATCTTATTAAAATAATAATATTTGTTTTTTCTTCTTTTTTAATAATTATTCCATACAATATTTTGCTATTCTTAACTATATATAACTTTTCTCTATTTTTAAGCAAAAACAAGATATATAATATTATATTCTCAATATATTTCATATTTTATATATTTATATATCACTGAATATCTATAAACACATTATATAAAATACAAATCTTATATAAAACTAAAAAATTAAATAAGAACTAAGGTGTAAATCGCAAATAATTTATTCACAATGGTGATTTTCGATTTCTTTTTTATCTCACAAATTCTGAAAGAACAAATTTACGAATATGTGCAAAAAAAATTTTTTTTTTTATTACTAATTGCGTGACTGGAAAAACTTTCATTCATGTCACACGCGTTTCATGTCTCGTTACTGTTTGACATTTGATTAATAAATGTAACGTCTATCGTATTGAGTATGGCTGATGTAAAAAACGCAATAACAATTACCAATAAATACCGTTCAATATTTAACAATATTTATATATAAATATATAATATAATCATTTAGAATAATGTCTGAAAATTTGATACTAACCGATAAAATATTTTAATTTTGAAAAGTCATTGTACGATTAATTTAATATATATTTTATGCTCTTTAAAAATTATCATTATTTTTTTTTCACAATATATCTAATAAAATTTCTTCTATAAATCGGGAAGTAAAAGTTTAACGTTATACCATATTATGTAAGTAAATATTATGAATTAAATATTCAAGAATAATTTAAATATATTCCCGTTTGCTTAATGATATTATAAATAATAATAAAAAGTATGTAAAATATAAAGAAATATAAAACGAGAATGTTCAACGATCTTGTCTGCGCTCGTGTTTTTATTTAGTTAAAATAACAACTAAACATATATGGAAAAATAAATTTTTCCACGAATACTGCAATATAAAAAGTACGTTACACGTTTATGTAACGTAAAATGATGTAAAATACGTACTGTAAATATTATTCGTGTCTTTTGCAATTGAAAAATGAAATTAAATACGGAGAAAATGTTCGCTCGAATGCATAATGGAATTTTATATGTTATTTGTGCGAAAACACCTGCGATTGCTCACTTATTAAATTACACGTCTATTATGTGACGTAACTCGAGTTACGCTCTAAAAACACGAATTTTATTTTCAGTTTTCATATATATATGTGTATATAAAAAAATATAATTATATATAAGTTATCCGTTCTTTTAACGTGCATCATTTTATTATCTTATAATAAATGTACGAATTATATGTATTAATAAAACTTTATATTTTTTCCAATATCAAATCTTCGAGAATTATTTTGCTCCGTACTACAAGTACTTAACTTAAAATAATAAGTATAATCGATTTCTTCCAATAAAGTTTCTATCGCTTCGCGAAGGACCCAATCGAAACTTTTATATGAAAGAATTGTGTACGATTTCATGAAAAATGAAATAAAATAATTTCTAGACTACAAAAGTCCGTATTAATCCGAGAAAAAAATGGAAAAAATTTTATCGCATGCGTAAGGACAAATTTTTTGGGTAACCTTTGAGAATAAGATCTTTTTTTTTCCTCTCAACTTTTCTCGTAAAAAATCTTTTATTTCTAATCTTATTTTCGAGTTAATCGTATTATAGATAGTTTTATTATAAATTTTACAATATATAAATAATAATAAATATAAAATTTTTATTTTTTATACATTATAAATTTAAAGAGGAAACTCAGATTTGGATCTAGAAGGGTTCGATGTGATATTTATCAATAAAAAATTATAGTAATATATAATAAATAAAAAATGTTTTATATATGGTTTATCAATATATTTTTTCACGTGTTAGATTATTTTTTTTCGATGTCAACAGAGCAAACTGATTCTTTTTTCGGCGAAAAAACAGAAATGGGAAAACTAGTTGCAATTGCGTGAATCGGATAAATGTTTTTCTTTTTTCCGCCCGCCCACCCCACACAACAACCGGCGTCTCATCCTCTATTTTTTTTTCTAGATGTCGTTTCACACGTCGAAAGGGTTTCGGGTGGATGAAAAACCGCGAGAAAAAGGCTCTGACCCATTTCTGAGAAACTGCCACTTTGGCAGGATTTCAACCGAACCGTCGACCGTCCCCCTAAACCTCCGGGAAAAAAAAAACGAATGAAAAATTGATTCCAAAACCTTGCCGCCTTCCACGAGAGGTCGGTTTGGACCGTTGAGAAACGTCCGCGATGTGTTCGATTGGATTTAACGAAACTTGAAGCAAAGTGCATCACCACATTCGAGATTCTTTGCTCTTTCGATAGACACTTGAAATGTAATCAAACATTTTTAAGGGTTCACCGCCATTTTTCAGAATGCAAAATCACTATTTTTCAATATATTATTATACTGTTATATAAAAATAATACTATCGAGGAATTTTCATTTACATTATTATTCCGCACTCGTAATTGATTTCATTAAATTTCAAACCGTATCGAAAGTCGACGTCGCAAAACGTCCTTAAATGTACAAATTTTCGCGCAATAATTACAAAGCGAACTCGAATAAAGAACGAAGACTCTTTCGCGATACCATCTGAAAAATGAAAAGTTTCACAGAAAGGGTCGAACACAAGGGCGGTTATTAAGTCTGCGGTGTCACAACTTAAATTCGCTAGCGAAGAATGAGGTTGGTTCAGGCAGCCACAAGTCGCTCGTATTTTTTACCACTCCAAGTTACTTACTTACTTGCTCCAACAGGAGTAGCATCTCATCTTATGGTTCGAGACGATAACGAGGCTATTCGAGGAGCTGAAGAAATATTTCAGCATTATATAAAGGTGAACTATTGCATTCCGTACATTCACGAGGGTTGAACCTATACTTTGACATATACATCCCTATTCTTACGTGGAACGAGAAGGGATCGCATAAGGGTGGCACATCGACAACAATAATTTATCGATATTATTTCATACTTATGGCATCTATAACTATTCTGTGATTGAATAATCGAAATCAGTAATCACTACGATTATATTTCATAATAATAATTTATCGTCATATATATTATACTATCTTTATATCAATAATCGTAATACAACAACCTTTCTGGACTTGAATTTTTTTATCATATCTAAGAACGATGAATGATATTCAATAGTCAAATCTAAAACCATATTTTTAAAACTAAACCTATCGATTGATAATTTTTATATACCTATTCCTACCGCTCTCAGTCAAAATGACCGATTTATAAAGTAGTTATTATTTTTATAATTGAACGTTGATAATATAAATATGTTAAAGTTGTACAAAAGTTAGAAAACGATCAAATTAATAGGTAATAATAGGTTTATAGTTAAATTCGAATAAAATAAAAAAAAGATATTTATTCATATTATATTCAATAATATATATAAAAATACCTAAAATACGACATGTAATTAGATTATATTTTTATGTACGAAAAATGCGCGAACTTCGAACCGAATATGTAACCAACCAACCTCACAGTCTCGTTCGACGCCCCGCGAAATTTTCCGGGAAAGTCTCTCGTTTTCCGAGCCGGCGCCCACCCTCGCCCACAATTTTCCACCCTACGGAGGCTACCCACTGTTATCTCGTGACTTACGACGCCGTTATACTGTGTAAGATTCGACCAGATTACAGTTGTTGAGCCCGGCGTTAATGGAGACGCCGCTAAAATGTTATTTTTCCGCTTACGTGCACCGTAATCAGATCGACGAGTTTTCCGCTGAAATAACACGCGGATACAAGGGGTACAAGTGCGCACATAACTGACGTACAACGTGCTATGAGACAACGGCACGCCGAAGGGTGCAAATGCTCGATGAGTTGACGCCGAAAAGCTCGTCGAGAAATATGGGTTTAATATAGAAACGTCTAAAAGCTCGCGTGTTATATAATGTATATTAAAGGTATAAAGATAGATCTGAAAGCTTAATTAAATTTTGTAAAAAATTCTACGGAAAAATTATTGAATAAATTATTTGTATATATTCTTTCAATATTTATTTTAATAATATAATTATATACAAAAAAAATCGATAAATTGATTAGGTACGAGTTAGGTCTATAAAGATTATCAAATTATCTATTATTTTATTTTAACACATAAAATAGCGAATAATTTTATTTCAAGCTTTTTTCATTTTAATTCAATCAAAAATATATATTTTTTCATTAATCTTATAATAAATTCCCTCATTTTGACCTTCTTTATATGATCGTATAATTCAAAATCCCTTTGTAAATTAATATATCAAAATATATATTTAACAAAAATCAATTATAATACAAAAAATATCAGTTTACTAAAAATTGATATTTTATATTCTTCTTTTCATTATTATATTATATTTTAGTTGGCTTTTATTTTTTATGTTGTATTCCTTCAAATTTTATTTTTCAAAAATAATATGTCATATATTTTATTCGAGTAATTACTTTGTAACTTAATATTTATTTAGGTTTTGATATGATTTTTTTAATGAATCACTGAAATATTGTATATATTTTTTTTCAGCATTATGTATATATATATATATATATATATATATATATATATATATATATATATATATTATTTTCACCATCACAGTCTTTAATGTAATATTACTAATAGTTTCCTGAACTTTCATGTATTTTATCTCAAAGTATATTTTCCATTAATAAATAAATTCACATATAAACAAATATTGTTTCTCAACATAGAACATAGTTTAATCTAAGCAAACTAATAAATTATTGATGTTTATATATAAACACTATATACAAAATATATATTTTGAATTATCGGTAAAAATCTAACATACATACAAAATATCCCAAATTTTTGTAAATATTTACTATTTACTACATAATAATTTTGTATATATTCAATATTTGAATTACATGGAAAACATTTGATATTGTTGGTATAAAGTTAGTACTTCATTAAAATCTGTATATATATAGATGAATAAATTGTATACATTATTTAATCAATAAGTTAATAGAAATGAATAAAAAATTGAATAAAATTAATAAATCAAACTGACTGAAATATTATTAAAAAAAAAAACATTAAGATCTATAAACTAATACATAATCGATCGAAAAATCATAGAATCTTAGTCAATCGATTCATACTATATATAGAAATTAATTTAATATATATTTTATTATACTAATATACTAATCCAAATATAACATTTTCCTATTGCAAATATACTATACAATAAAATATATCAAACACACGATTATTTGACATAGAATGACGGGCTGTAATACGAAACTTTGCTTATGTTTTTTTTTCTTTTTTGTCGAAATAAAAAATAAGCTTTTACATATTATATAAGCCCGCAATGTGACGTGCCAAACAAAGCTTTCGCGATCGATTACGACGAAAATGTATAAAAATTTAGGGTTACCAAAATCGGACTAAAACCTGTCGAAATCATCGGAATCAAATAATTTCATATTTTGTTCTACCTATTTGATAGTTTGTGTTGTCGATGAAATTTAATTCTTATATTTTGATATTGTTGAAAAAATTGTGCAATAATTTAATACATTTGACTTCCAAATAAATATTAATATATTCATATTATTATGAAATAGCCATATTGATTCAAATAAGAGGCTTTTCTGATTAATTAAAAATATAAAGACGTCCGTCATACTCATTTTATTCCGTTAATAAAAGAGTGCTTGTGACAACAATACTTCTACAAAGGTTATCTTAAATGCACGCTTTATTTTTTTTTATAATAATTTTTTTTATGAGATTTGTAAAAATGTGTTGAGCAAAATGACATATCAGTAAACTGAAAAATTCTTGAATCAAACCCGGTTGCTTCTATAATTTATGGTCCTTAAGGTTGATTCAAGTAAAATTGCAAATACCTCGCAAAATCCGATTTTAATCCATTTTAACGTGTTTTAGTCTCTTTAAAAACAAAACAAAATTAATTGATATTTTTTTAGTAAGCTTTGCAAATTTTTATTTTAGTCTTAAGAAGCTGCTGGGTTCGTTAGCCAGTGGTCTCACTAAACGATTTCCACTGTATATAAATATCGATTAAATTGAATTCATCTATAAAGCATATTTTTAAATTTATATTTTTCATTGATATAATATTTATGAATATAATATTATATAAAATCAAATTTTCGATCTTTGCAGCATCAGGTGGAGATATACCCCTGTCACCGTGGTTGGGAGCCATAGCCGGAGGCTTGTTATCCCTGATAGCCCTGATAGTTTTAATAGGCGTAAGAATTCGAAGGGCGAGAAGCGCAGCGAGAGCACCTCAGCCGTCCCATGATAAACTTTGGCCACCTCCGGAACCTTCGGGACCACCAAGGATTCCGGCGAACAACAACATGATGAGGACCACGGACCCTCAAGCGCCTACCGAGCTCACCCAGGACGACCGGGATCCCGATGTCATACCCGTCAATTACGGTAAAATATCTACTAACAATAACAAACAACATTATAAGCGGCTTATCAAAAATGTCAGTTGCCTAATTGCCGGACTGTCGTCGTCTGCTCTTGCCACGCTTTTCAAAGCTCCACTTTATTGTTATCGTTTGATGACGATGATGATGATAATAATAATAATAATAATAATAATAATGTAACTCGGCGATTATTAACTTTGTTGTTCGTTCGCGTAGGCGTTTCGGTGCCGGATTTTGATTTCGTTTTGCCTCTACTATTCCTTTATCAAAATTTGACAACCGCTTTCGCTTTTCAAATTCATCGTGTCTTCCGTTTGACCCGCGCCATTATAACATGACATAATTTGTTGAAATCGGACTTATCTCGAAATATCGAATAATACGAATGCATTCGCTTCTTATTCATTAATCTAACTAACCGAACACGTTCATTACATTATACAATCTCTTTTTAATCAGTTTTAAATTAAGAAAGAGTACTCGCAGTTTGCTGCAAACTGATTTTGGGGTCATATTACATTTTCTTTATTTCAAATATTTTTTCTTGATTATTATTATTATTGTATAATATTACTTTCTAGAGTGCAACATTTAAAATATCATATCACCCAATATTGAATACTATTTGAAAACATGATTTAAAAAATAAATTAGATTATTGATATAAAATACTATATATTTTCATCGATAATATTGAATATATATATATATATATATATACAAATAAATATAATATTCGGAAACTATTCGAATTCGAATTTAATAACGCGGTCAAATAAGGAGTCGTTTCTAGTCGTGCGACACTTTTATTGAAATTGATCGTTCGGTTTCGGGCAATTCGTATTGAAATTTCTCAAAATAAAGGATTATCCCAGGACCAAGGGCAGGCTTTCACGGGATTAGACCCTCATACGTGTGAATACGGTGTACGTATTTATATATATATATATATATATATATGTATGTGTGTTGTGTGTGTGTGTGAAAGTGTGTACCATATATGTACATCACGCATTTTCAAATTATCGCATTTCTATCAAATAACTAGACTATTCCAAATATGGGGCAAAATCTGAAAGGTCGAAAAGCATCGCATGCTCTCGCACAGTTTACTTACCGGTATTAGTTTCAATTTATTGAAGTTCATTGAGGTAAATCATGGTGGGTTTTTTTTTTGTTTTTTTTTTCAATGGAACGAGACGAAACTGGGGAAAATTACGTTTTGTTGTCGTGAGTTCAATTGATAATAACCGCGTAATTTACGAGATAGGAAAACGTGTTATGTATACGTGATGAATACGGGAAGGATTAAATGCTTCGATGGCTGCGCTACTTTTCAGTAATAATTTCAATTATATCATGTTTATGTGAAAGTGGATGAAAGAGGGACCATTATGCCTGAAAATATATTTTTGTGTGTGTGTGTGTGCTTATAAAAGTATCGTGCTATCACTCCCCTTTTTCCATCCACCGCAACGTTCGGAATGAATAGAACAACCTGGATGGAATATCGGACTAGCGCGGTTGCCTCATCTCATATATATATATATATATATATATATATATATATATATATATATATATATATATATATATATATATATATATATAGTCGAAAGCGATTCATTGAAATTAAAATCCAACATATCGAAGAACGTTCGTTTAGATCTATAATTTAATTTACCTCGATTAATTTTATAATAAAATTTGTTATATAAATAAAATTTTCATTTGGTTTTAACTGTGAACTCATATTAATTGTATAAAATGCTAGTACCGGTATGAGGTGAAGGTGTGGCATTTTCTTTTCGCCGATTGCTATTTTATTTTCACAATTTAAACTTAATTAATCTTTACAACTCAAAATATAGATCGTTACCATGCCGAAGTTTAACTTATTACTATAAAATTTCGTGTGAAATATTTCAGCGTTTACGATCCAATTTTGCTTCGATTTTCAAACAGCTAATCATTTATATTAACGCGATATACCACACTTTTCATCGCCTGATTTTTTAAAACAAAAAATGCCATTCGTCCATTTCTCTTTATTTAATTATAAATTTTTAGTTTTTCTTTTCAATATGGAGCGCGGATTTCTGGAATATTATCTGTTTCCGACGTTGCACTTTATTTTCGACTAAATCCGAGACGTGAAAGTTTGCCGGAGGTTAAATCAGTCGAAAGTCTAGGGTCTGCTCGACACCGCCCACCCCACCCCCCACCCCTCCTTCTCTCCTCCCCTCGGATCCCGGAAACTGTGAATTTATCGCAAATACGGGGATATTTTCGCATCCGAGGGTCGAATGTTAAAGTGACATATTAACTGTTTTCTCGCTTTGAACACGTCTTGTAACTTTCAACATCGTTGCCGGTTTAATTCGCTCGATTTCATCTCAGATTTGTATACCAATTATATATATATATATATATATATATATATATATATATATATATATATATATATATGTTAATGCATGTGTGTAAACTAATTTTATATTGATAATACATTTTACTAATTATATTTTTTTCACGCGCGTGCACATATACGAATGTGCGTGCACGCGTGCGATTATGTTTCCTTTTTTTTTTCACAGAACCGCCCCCGTTATATTCGAGAACATGGGGAAGTAACGCGAAGGATTTAAGCATGGGCGGTATGAGAACATCGGGAATTGTCACTTCGAACGTGGGTCGTTCTTGTTCCGGTGAATTGACGAGGCCGGCCCCGGCCGCCCTCGCCGCCTACTACACGCCCGATGCCGCCCTCAACGTGCAGGCTTTCAAGGAAAAAATCCTGGACACTAGACTGCCGGAATCCTGTGTCTAACGAGACTAAATTCAGACAAGTAGAAAAATGAAAATATAATAATAATAATAATAATAATAATAATAATAATAATAATGATAATGATAATAGTAAAGCCGATCCCATCGTCAATAGCCGTTACGATGAATGCCATTGGACACAAGTGCGAGGTTTTGATTTTTTTTCTTTTGTAACATCGTGCGTCTTTGACGACGGACGGATTTACGTTTTATTTATAAAATTATGTTGTTTACGTATGAAAATCGTCGTTTTATAAAATGCCTAGGTGTTTTATATTTTGATTATATATATTATAACTCAAATTATATAACAAAAAGAACATTTATTTTGTTTTACATTTTTTTATTATTATTGTGTTTACATTGATATATAGTAAAAATATGATAAAATTATACACAATAATCATATCATTTTATTTATAGTTAATTTGAGAAACATCTAGTTGATGTTATAATTCACGATTTTAATACTGAAATTGATGACATATATTGTTTTAACTTTTTAGGTGTAAAATGTCGAAATTTTAAAAATTTCTAATATTTATAATATTAAAAAATAAAAACATTGATTTAATTCATAATTTTAACTTTTTACATCCAATTTTCATTTATTAAAATTATAAATTTTTGCTTTAATATTAACACACACTGACTCAAAAAAAAACTTTTTTACGTTTATTGTTCAAAATTGCTTTGAAAAATACCGAATTGAAAATTCATTTCATACACTAGCGAATTTTCTTTAAACGCAAATCTCAGTTAAATTACATTATGATAAGACCCCTTTTGAAAATAATAACAAAATAATAATAATAATAATAATGGAAAATGCTCGAAAGCATTTTCCACTTGTACATCATTCTAGAGCGAGATTAAAAATAATTATTCTCTACACAAAAATGAATTCACTTTAATAAATATCTCTTCTTGGAAGAGAGCAAAAACTGAAAATACACAAAAACGAAGAAAAATCGTTACGGAAAAATAAACGTTTTTTTTTATGTTGGGCAAAAGACATGAAAAAAAAAATACAATAAATATAAAATAAAATAATACAAAAAAAAATAAACCTTCGAAATCCCTTCGTACATTTGAAGCAATTAGAGTCAATCAAAGCGTTTCATTCTTTTTGTTCAAAGCATTCGCAGATCCAATTACTCGGTGACAAACTAATGACGATGTCATTTTTAATACCGTCTTTATTATTAATATTCTTTTCGCGACAATAATAAATATATAAATATTTTACAGAAAATTTTGACATTTTTCGCAAAACAAAAAAAATAAATTAAATCCTTATTTATTTACAACACAATAATAAATATCAACAATTATATATAAACGTTTACGTTCCTTTCTTCACATGTGAAGAACGATTGTATAAAACCGAGCTTCACACTCGTAATTTGTACTGTATTTTACTATTTTATATTATTCATAAATTATTTATATATATGGTATATATCTGTTCATTAATCTACTTCAAGTACTGTAAATATATTTTCAGTACTTATAGTAGATTTTGAAACGCACTCGTTTATAATATAAATTATATACATTTATAATTCCATATAATGAAAATAAATCAATGATAAGTCTCAATTAAATTATCGTAGAAAAAAAATTACATCAAATTAATTTAACTCTGTGTAATTTTTATAAAATATTGATACTTGTCATTGTTATTTTGGAATTATCTAATTTTATAGGATGGAATATTATTATAAAAGTTCAATAAGTTTTAAAATATTTTTTTCCAAATTATATTAGATATAATTTATGAAATAATTATTAACAAGCAAATTTATTACATACTTTATACATTTTTATCTGATTATTGAACTTTTATAATAGCAATAATTTCATCACACTTCTGTATAATGAGTAAACTTTTCATATCTGGCACATATCTTTTGATTTTAATTATATATACTCTAACGAATTTTTTATTCATAATTTTTATAAACAATATTTACAATATGTAATTTGATTTTTAATAATCTATAATAGATAAAAGTATACTATAAAAAAAATCGATCAGTATTTAAACGATAACCGAAACATATCAATTGTAATTCGTACGTTCGATTAATGTATGTGAATCAGGGCTTTGCAACCAGTGAATTGTGTGACGATATCAAAAAGTTTATGAATTGTTATCAGATATTTGAACTATGATACATTACGAAATTTTGAGAAGAGCTTAGATGTGTCATAGATTTAAAAATATGATACTGATAATAATATTTTATAGTAGTATTTCTTCTTTTTATCATTTTATACTGAAAAAAATAATTTATTTTTTGTCGTTTCTGTTTCTAAAATATTTAACCGCGATATTTGCGCAAAAGACAAAATTTTAATGAAAAAAAAAACGACGTAAAATTAATTAAAGGTTACGTCGACGTCATTTGACGATTTCGTTTCGAGTCAAATATTTTTCTCTCTAATGTCAAATACTCGAAATAAAACATAAAAGGATCATAATTAACCGTATTTTCTCTCGTCAAAAGAACCTTCGATGCGTAATTTCGCAATTATTATTATTATTATTGTTATTATTATTATTATGATTTTGTGCCCCGGGGGTTGTTTAAAAATAATAAATTAATTGCGGTTGTCGTCGACTGATGTTGATTTCAATATATATTATTATTATATTATAATTCGGTTCGCTGAGGGAGCGTTCGAAAAGTTCGCGCCTTACACTTTCTGTAACAATTTAATTTTATATACTACTACTATATAATTTCACGATTATAATTATATATAAAAGAATGTATTATTTTCGATAATAACTAGTAAAGATGTATGAAAAAATATATTAGTGTTAAAAACGATTTTTAATATAATAATATTAATAATAAAGGTGCGAATTTTTCGGACTAAATTACAATTTACTAAAAAAAAATTCGTCGAACACGTATAAAATATGTAAATGTGAAATTATATAATTTATAAATGTGAAAAAACTAGCAATGAAAATAAAATCATAAAAATTATATATAATGAAATAATGACTGTCTGACTGTATATTTAATGTTTTACATATCCATTACAATTAAATTTATGCCAAACAAATACGAAAAATACGATATTAAAAAAAAGATTAACTCCAAAAATAAGCTACTTAAATTATTTATATAATACTTCGATAGCATATTTTGGTGGTTAGTCATAAAAAAACATATCTGTCATTTGAAAAAAAAATATCTGAAAAATGTGTTTAACTTGTACAGACATTTTATATAAATGTCAGAAGTCTGAAGATACATATTTTTAGTGTAATAAGAAATATATGTAAATATGTCTATATTTTATTCTGAAAGTGAAAAATATAAACATATTCGATATCCACTTCCTGTCTCATTAATATTAAGAAAAATCATATCGACTATCGACATACGAATCATTAGTTAGATTTGTTATTTTGTATGTTATTAGTGGTTTAAGATGATATATAAAAAAAAACT
Organism: Leptonema lineaticorne; assembly: GCA_024500535.1. Taxonomy (NCBI): domain Eukaryota; kingdom Metazoa; phylum Arthropoda; class Insecta; order Trichoptera; family Hydropsychidae; genus Leptonema; species Leptonema lineaticorne. The sequence continues at coordinate 7,076,344 of JANIJI010000001.1, forward strand.
TTTTTTTTTGGAAATAAAGATTAAATCGATATTTAAAGAAAAAAGTATGAAAATTGTGCTTAAAAAAATAACTATCGTGTATCTGTTTTGTAAATATAAAATTAAATGAGAATATGTATAGAATTTCATCTATGGATTACACGATAATGGAAAAATAAATCACATGTACTGATTTTATTAAATAAATAAAATTTAAATCACTCTCTTTTCTCTATTCGTTTTATTTTATTTTAAATTATTTTTTTTTAAATAAAAATATTTAAATATTTCAAAAATCTACGATAAAATTCTTCATAAATTTATTTTAATAATATTTTTTTTATATATGAAATGGAAAAAAAACTATATTGTCCATTAATCACATACGAAGTGTGATCAAAAAATAAAGTGAATGAATTTTTATAGCGTCTATTATTGACGCTATAAAAATTCATATGTTATAATTTGCCTAGTAGCGCGATCTATTGAAACAGGCAGCGACAAGTTTCAACTTGTCAGTCGTTACTAGAGTTTTGAGTGATGAACAGAAGGAAAATCGTGCGTCAGTCTGCACAGAGTTGAAGGATCGTCTTCAAGAACTGCAGATGAAAGTTGGATCTATGGATATGATCCTGAGACCAAAATTCAGAATTCGCAATGGAAAACCGGTGCATCTCTTCGTCCCAAAAAGACACGTCAGTCAAAATCGAGCATTAAGGTTATGTTCATGGTTTTTTTTTTTCGATAATGAGGGCGTAATACAACGTTTGCGAGAGTCGGACATACGAAAAAAGAGACCAGAAAAGTGGACGAATGGCTTTCTTCTTCATCGCGACATTAAATGTGCCGTGTCACACCTTGTTTCTCATTCGCGAGGTTTTGGCCGAAAAAAGTGTTCCTATCTGTCCACATGTACCATCACCGTGCAACTTCTGGCTCTTTACAAAAAATATAATATTGTGCTTAAAGAAAAACGTTTTGACATCATTACTGACATTGAGAGGACCGCGACCGAGCAGCTAAAAAACCCTTCCGAAAAACGCGTTCCGGAAATGTTTCCAGTCATGGATTCAACTTTGGAATAAGTGCATTGCTAACTAAGAATAGAACTTTGAAGGAAATTAAATCGAATTCAATGTAAGTATATTACTTTTTGAAATAAAAAAATAATTCACCAT